>WHYT01017617.1:570615-587557 GCA_009806455.1 Tetrax tetrax
TACCTTGGTTTGGTTTTTTTTTTTTTTTTTGTTCTTGTTTCTGGTTTTTAATGAGACCTTATGAAATGTATAGGCCAGAGAACATCAGAGGCAATGTATATGGCCCAGCATTATTCAGGAAATGTGTAGGTACAGTACAGGCAATCGCTATGCAAACTTTCACTTACATCCTTCCCAATGCATCTCTGCTCTCTGGCCCATTGGTGGGACTGAGATATTAGATATTCCACTAAGACCATTGGAAGGGAAGGAGAAAGCAGCTACAGAAATGGTCACTAATTTCAATATATGAGTATAACAGATTTAAAAGCCTGAATTTTTGCAATAACCTAATATGGTCACACTTCAGACAAGATCTTGCAGCCCAGAAAGCCAATCACGTCCTGGGCTGTATCAAAAGAAGGGTGGCCAGCAGGTTGAAGGAGGTGATTCTCCCCCTCTACTCTGCTCTCATGAGACCCCACCTGGAGTACTGCATCCAGCTCTGGAGCCCCCAACATAAGAAGGACATGGATCAGTTGGGGAGAGTCCAGAGGAGGGCCACAAAGATGATCAGAGGGCTGGAGCACCTCTCCTATGAGGACAGGGTGAGAGAGTTGGAGCTGTTCAGCCTGGAGAAAAGGCTTCAGGAAGACCTTATAGTAGTCTCCCAGTACCTAAAGGGGGCCTACAAGAAAGCTGGAGAGGGACTTTTGGCAACGGAATGTAGTGATAGGACATAGGGGTAATGGCTTTAAACTGGAAGAGGGTAGATTTAGATTAGATATAAGGAAGAAATTCTTTACTGTGAGGGTGGTGAGGCACTGGAACAGGTTGCCCAGAGAGGTGGTGGATGCTCCATCCCTGGAAGTGTTCAAGGCCAGGTTGGATGGGGCTTTCAGCGACCTGGTCTAGTGTGTCCCTGCCTGTGGCAGGGGGGATTGGAACTAGATGATCTTTAAGGTCCCTTCCAACCCAAACCATTCTATGATTCTATGATTAATTCATTGCACATAGCTGTAAACAGAAATTAAAATAGAACAGACAGTAGGAACAGTTCTGTCACACATTTTCACTGCATTTCATTTCTCTTTCCTTATTTCATGTTTCAGTGGTTTTGTTAATACTTTACATTTCACTTTACCTTTTTTTTCCCCATCTCCTTAAATGCTCCTATTCATAAATGCACAACCTCTACTTTTGCAGAGAATTCTCTTTTCTTGCTGTCTTTAAAGGGCTCTAAGATGCATTTTCCAGGTAGTCAGATGGCACTCTATGGGCTTGGCTGTATGTGAGCTCAAAACTGGCAAGCCTTGACAACTGAAGAATTTCACATCTCATCTGTTTGCATAGACAAGAAAATTGTGTACCTTATTTTTCCATTTTCCTCTGCATTGCTGTTGTATAGACATTAGCCTAAACAGCAGAGAACTCCATGCAGTGAATTATAAAATTGTTTTCTAACATAGAGTCTTTAGACTTTAGAATGCTTAATGCACTTACTTAAAGTAGCACATAAGCTTTGTTCCAAAACTAATATTTAGTAAAATAAAAATAGATATGAATTTTAAAGTTTTCCTGAAATTGTTCCCAAGTTTACATATGCTTATTTTTCAAATCATACATAGTGTGTTTTTTTTCAAAACATAACAAAGAATTTTTAAAACTTGGAGTGAAAAAAAATAAAGAGGCATCTATTCACACTAGAATTCGTGATTTTTTACTTGCAGATAGTGTAGTACAAGATAGAGGATTCCTCATGAATGTGTATGTGATACAGGAAGCAAAATATAATTATCAGTGAACAGGACCTCAGATTTACCATGATTACTCATACTGGTGATTAAATATATTACACTCAATATAGTTTTGCATCTTTGCGAATGAGAATACAGAGCCATAGAAATTGATCCCATTATTAAATACCCTGGCCACTGTCTTACACATTCATAGTAGATGCTGACAAATAACCAGTATACTGATATTTCTGTATATATGTACACATAAGAATATATACATACAAACATGTCACATATAAAATGTGACAAAAGTATGTGTATATGTATCTGCAGATGAAAGTGAGTGTATATATATGCAGATATATACACACATATATCTACAGATATATATACACATATATCTACAGATATATATACATATACTTTTGTCACGCTATTCCAAATATTTTTATAAGGAAAGACTATCGTTCACTAATTAGCTATCAATCTGATATAGATAAAGCTCAGTCAAATGTATCTCACTAACACTTCAAGCTGACTCTTCCATCTTCCACCCATAAATATGTTTGCCTATGCTTACTAAAATTACCTCGATTTAATATCAATGCTTTAAAATCGCTTTCGTGATTAATGAATTAGATCTGCTAACTGTGTTGCTGCTGTTAGTGTGTAAGGTCTAGCACGAGCAAACTAGGAACTCATTTCTTTAATCATATGTGTTGTTTTCATTACTTTGGAGAGAGTTCAGAGAACCTAATGCACAGCACCAAGCTACCTGATCTGGCTGCCCTGCAGACAGCAGAAAGGAGCATCCCTCCCAGGGAGGAGAGGCAGGGGATGCTACCTCAAGTGTTCCTGCTGGGACGCGTAAGGACGCCACACTGAGAGGACCTGAGATTGCCCACCTGACACAGCCAGGAAATTCAGTATCTAAAGCTGGGTCGTGGGAAGAGCAACTTGTATGCTTTAATTTGCCAATTAGTTTTTGCCAAACATCTAGCATTTCCTTCAGTTGGACTGAGAGGCTTACATTCACACCACCCAGCTCTATCTACAGCATCCACTGTGGACTCTGCTGCTTGCTTTTACAATATTTGCTGTCCCTAACACCTTACTTCATGTAGTATGAACCCTTCAGTGAGGGTTCTTATATTACGATAGAAATGGAGCTTTGAATACTAATATCTTTTAATGGCCAGTGATTTCAGTGGAAACATCTGCTTATTTACACAGCTACAAAAGTAAGAATAAATACTGTGTTACCACTAGGATCAGAAAAGAAAAAAAAAATCTCAGACATGTTGCATCTGTTGCCATTTCAAAAACCCAGATGTGCATTTCTGATCCCTAGCACTTAAGACTTCCATTTAAGATTGAATTTGTTACATGAACGTTATAATTCTCTTGCATGATTTTGCCAAATATGGCGTATATAGCATACATCCTAGCCTGCAGAGTTAAAAGGACAGTGATTTTAACAGGTGAATTTGCTGAATAAGTGTTTATGTGCTATTTATTATTTATTTATTATTTAGCCTCAGTGACCCAATATTCATTCACTCCATGACTTTTAGTTTCAAAATAATCCTATCTTGAAATCCTCTAAAATGATTCCAGGGAGAAGCTTCAGAAATGAGCTACTAACTTCAATTGTGATATGGCCTAAGAGCAGTGAAGGTTTATCCCACGTAGAAGCAACATACTTGCTGAAGGAACTGCACTTTTCTTTCTCGGGGACGTGCACATAGTGGTTATTGTCTGAACAACTCATACAGAACAAAGTGAAACCTTCAAAAGCCTGAGCGTGGATGTGTCTATAATTTTGAATGCTTGAAAACCAAAGCAAATTAGATCTTGCTTAATTAAGATTACAGTAAATATCGACTATCAGCTTGAATAGTTAAACCTATGAGGTGCATTCTTATGAAGAGGGGAAATTATTTAAATTCCAGGTAGATTCTCTTTCAGAGAGCTTTATTAAAATCATATCCCATCTGTCTAATTGGTATTGGAGGCAACAGACACTAGGTCCAAAATGTATTCAGAATTACAAACAAATACTGAGAGTTTTAATCACTTGAGAAACCCACTGACTTTAATGCTGCACATTACAGGTATCTGGGAACAGGAAGGGCTGGCTGAAGGGTTGGTTACTACGTTGAATTTAAGCATAAAATTAGATTGAGATGAAAGAAGAATAGCAGCCATTTAATTATCTTGTTTATTGTGAGTGGTGTATATTTTTTCCTTTGAATAAAAAAATACCCATCTTAGAGAGTTCAGTTCAGTATTTTACTATAAATACACATTTTCACATAGTATTGCTTAATATTTTATTATTTATTATGATGTTGTATTGAAGTCATGTTCTAAAATCTCACTGTACACTCAGCTATCTCTTTATGAAAAACTGTCCATTGACTCCACAGATAACAGGGATAGAGGGATTTAAAGAGCCCATGAAAATGTTGATCATGTAAAATAAAGCAATGAGAATTCTTACACTTAACTGTATTGTCTTCCTAGATTTTGTTAAATGCTAGAATAGGCATGGAAAAATACATGTCTATATAGAGAGAACAAAAATTTCAAACCTTTTAAGTGAATTTATACTCTTTTACTAAAAAGGCATCCTTCTCTAAAAAATTAACAAAAAATCATGTTTGAGGTAATTAATATTAAGAAGAGCTTGTTACCAATACTAGATAAACCAAATAAATCTTACTGTATTTGTAGCTCAGTCCTACTTTTAGTAATCCTTGTATGCATTTAAAATCCATATTTAATGTGAATATTACCCTTTAGGATTTAATATTAACCTTTACAGGGAACAACAGACTTTATTAGCAGACCTCTTTACTATCTTCCATGAACCTGCATTAAAACAAAGTAATGAAGTTATTGTACTATAAAAATAAATACATTTTTTGCTTTTACTGTTTGCTCACTGACACAGTATACCACCAAAGGAAAACTGGGAAACTGTACAAACATCTTTCAAGTATCAAAGAAGACAGAGAGCCTGGACACCAAGCTTTAAAGAAGCTCACCTGACACCTGACACACTCTTCTAAATTTAATTTGTGTGCAAGAATAAAATGAAATGACAAAATACTGTCAAGCCTTGGAACCAGAAAATTGAATTTTTTTTTTTCTGGAAATCCTTTCCATGGAGGGAAAATAAATAGCCCAAACTAAAACATAAATAAAACCTCATATCATGGTTTTGATTTTCTGCCTTTTCAAAAACTAGGGGTTTTTTTTCTTGAGAAAGTAATTTCATTTTCTGTCAACTTCAAGCTGAATCTCAGATATTTTATTAGGCAAATGCTGCTGAAAGTAGATAAGCTCCATTTTGTTACTTATTTAGGGAAAATCGGAAAAAATGTTTGAGTTTCCATCAAGGTCTGGCAAAGAGCTATCAAGACCTCTGGTCCAGATATCATGTTTACCTGGTGTCAGGTCCTGTTATATGAAAAAATCTCTAACTTACAACATTTCAATGTGTTAAATAACATGAGTTTAAAGTTCTCACGAGTCTAAGAGATTCCTAAAAGGTTCTAAATTGTACTTTTGCTGACCACTACATTTTATACTGTAACTATGGCATTGCACACAGGTGCTAAAAATGCAGCCCACCTACTACAGCTTTTGTTGGTGATGGATGGTTTGGCAATTTTACATAAGATGCAATATAGTGACTTGAACAATGTTAGGAAACACTCTATTAAGGGAAATTTATTGTTATTGGCTTTCGCGATTGAAATATTATTGCTAAATACCGCAGCAAAACATACACTTTGAAACTGGACAGATGGTTTACTTAAAAAGCTGAAAGAAAGAAAAGCTGTTGAGAGGTTTCAACTAGAGGAAAAAAAAATGCTAAGAAATAGCTATTCACTAATGAAATCTATAGAGATATTTGGACACTGGAACTATATATAATGAAAAGGAAATTTTATGACTGAAACTGTGTCAGAATGTTTCATTTTAAATCTCATTGTTTGTTTGTTCTAAACATGTTCTAAATCATGCAATCATAATATTGTTTTAAAGCACTTTAGTCTAGTTCCTAGTGAAAATTGGCATAGTATGTCAGAAAATAATATTTTTGGTGTTTTTATTTATTTAATTGTATTACAGAATGGAAATTCCTAATATTTGAGATTTGGGGATATCCTTTCATGCTGATAATTTGATAAAAGTGTAAAAGTATATTAAATTTGCCTGTAATTTATTCAGGAATAGATTTATTGCCAGGGAAATGAAAAGCTCAGTGTGTGCCCTTTTTATAAATTATATTTCTTTAATACGATTGTAAGCAAAATGCTGTGACACAGTTGAAACAGAATATTTTTTACCATAATGGAACAGTTTGGGAATAAATCAGATGAAAAGGAAAAATGCTGTGTTTCAACATGTCACTGCAAATATTTGTATAAATACTATGTTTCATTACTCACTGGTACATTTAAAGTTGATCTTTCCATCTGTTTAAAAGTGTAGTTTAATACCCACTAGATGGCACAATAGTTATTCAGAAGCAAAAGTCTGGACTTGACAAACTCTCAAGCAGTTTTTTTATAAAGCCTATGTATTATACGTGGAAATTGTAAACCAAATTATATCTATTCCTTGATAGGGACAGCAGCTAAAAGAAATGCATGTCATCCAAATATTGGTCTCAATCAAACTAGCAGCCAAATTACCGCCAACTGTTTTGTGCTGTAGTCTAACTTCTTTTTTTTTTTCCTGGAATAGATACATCTCAAAGTCCTGGTGGAATTCTGTAATTTAATCAAAATGGCCCATTTCAGACTCTGGCCCCATGGATGCATGCTGCCAGTCTCTGGGAAATCAACAGTAGCAGACACTGTGGATTTTAATGCACACAAGCAATTGTTCTTTACTCAGATACAGACAAGTAATTAAATTATGCTCCAATGCTATAATCTTTTTTAGAGTCTGTTTGCAGGGTTGGGGTTTTTTTTTTGTTGTTTTGTGCTTTTTTTGAGTTACACAGTAAGATAAATGGAGACATGCCTAATGAAAATGGTCCTGGCAGAGAGGGAGGAGGTGCTAACAAAAAAAAATATTTTGAGTTATTCTACATAAATGCCTGTTGGTAACCCTCATGGCAGGGATGTCTTCCTACAAGTATTTCATTAGGTTGCTATATACTTGTTTGCTTGAACATCTGCCTTTTCTGCCTACTTGAAATATCTCCCAAGCATCTGAAGTTTTAGAACTACAGTCTTAAAAAATCAGTTCTAGTACAAAGAATACACATTCAGAAAGGTGTGATTGTATTCAGTGTGCAGAATGGACCTGCCCCAGCATTTAATCACAGTTGCACAGCAGAGTATGGGTTTATTTAAGACCTTCTTGCCTTATGGTTGTAGGAGGTATGTAGTAAAGGAGGCACAAGACTGAGGAGGAAAAAAGAAGGAAAAAAGGGTTAAGTAACTTAAATGTGGAATTCAAGTGTATTCCTAATTCTGGGTTTCCACACACTTATGGAAGAGTGACTTATGTAGATTTTCAAAATAATACCACCTTACATTGAAAGAATAACTTCAAAGCTGAATTCAGTAACTCATAGGCATTCCTCAGCTTTTGCATATGCAGTTTTGCAAAATGAATGATCTCAAACTATATCTTTGCAGATTTTTATCTACATGTTTCTAAAATGTTAAAATAATTCCATCAACCAAAAAAAGAGACCATTTAAAAATTCAGAAACTATATATTCATCTACTAAACTACAAATTTTCTATTCACTCTCTAGCTAACACACTCATGGTACTCTGCACCCCCCCCTTGTTGCTGTTTCTGAGGATTCATGCATTCTGACATGGAGATATAATTGCATTAGCTGCAAAGGTTGCCATCTAAGTAACAGAAGGTAAAGGGGACTCATCGTTGTTTGTATTTGCTTTTTTGAGCCTATAAATCCTGTATTTTACAATTCTATTACAGTCTAGGATAACCAACAAAAGACTTAAAATGAGGAGTCCTAGCTAAATTAGAAGGAAAATATTTCTCCCGGCTTTGATAGGGTTGCTGAAAAGGCAAGTAGAATATATTGCTTCCAGAAAGGAAGTGGAAAGCTAAAAGAAAGAGAATCTGCACCTAGAAAAAATATCTCCTGCCCTGAAAGGTGGGAGGAATTTTAATGCTTCATCTAAGAACAGTGATGTGTGCTGCATGTGGTTTCACCGAGACCAATTGCCCAAAAAAATAAATATTAATGCTTTGTTAAGTATTTCCTTTCATTCATCTACCTTTATCTTCCAGCTGCCCCACATTTATGCTTTGGTTTGCCAGTGAGCTATATTTCCAGGCTGCTGTGGGTCTGAGTAATTACATTTTAGGATCAGAAAATAATTCCCTATTTGTTTGCCATTCAGAAGAGTATTTTGTTTGTTGGGTTTTTTTAACCTTTCTTGGCCGTCCTGTAGTGGTACATGTGGGTAAAAGCTCCTAGGACTGAGAAGTCTTAGTTAGGAAGTATCTACAGCAATCCTTGGACAGACTCTGGATGAGCTAAATGGATTTTGGATTTCTGCTGCTGGACATCAGAGCTAAGCACAAATGGAAACCTCCGTTGCTGCTCTTGCTACCCTACCTTCCCATTTCTTGCAGGATGAAAGGTTTACTGTAGAAGGGCCAGTGTAGGCTCTGCTTCTTGTTCACCTGCATGACCTCAGCAACATCTGCCAGAGATGTTTTAAATTCAGTATTCCCAGTTTGCAGGACTTGTGAGCTGGTTCCCTCTGTTCAGAGAGAAACTTGTACTGTAGTGTCACTGTGTTCTCCTAAAAACCCTGGCGTGTGGGCCAGGAGATGTCCTTTGGAGAGGAAGAGGAGAAGCTATGGGTTTTCCCCCAGGGCTGGGGTACTGGGGGAAAAGTGAATGATCAGCATAAACTCTATGTGCTTGCGAATGGTTGCATGAATTGGAGCCCGGCATGAAATTTAACTGTACAAACAACAACAATCCGGATAAAGATAAAAGAAACATGGATTATAAAATACAGTGGAAGGAATGACAGAAATTCTCTGTTATCAGTCCTCTCTCTTTCTATGGTAGCCCTCATGGCTTACTCTGTAAGAAAGTGAGGCTATTACAACCACAGCTATAGTTAGGAGAGGAATCCAGGTATAATGGAGTGAAGATGTCAAGAACAGTTGGGGCTTGTAACCCCCTTTTACAGAAATAAATATGTTCAGTGGTGAATTATTCAAAATTGAGCAAGAAAAATATTTCTTTGAAAGCTGCTGGAAAAAAATGCCTCTATCCTAAAGAACCTGAATTTTTGATTGTCATAGTAGAAATACAAATTCAAGGAGCAGGAAAGGAAGAACAAGGGTTCTGTTAAAAATATCAGATGTTTATAGAGCAAGATGAGTGCACAGAGTTGTTTTGGTATATATTATAGACAAATCAATGTCTTATTTCTCGTATGTGTGACAGTAAAAGTGCCAGTGATGACCTTTGAGAAGAGAAGGAAGAAGCCACACTGCCTCCCAGACTTTCAGGAAACCCACATCTTGTGTTAAATAAATAAAGTAAAAAAAAATCCCTCACTCACTTACTTCCATTTTACACCACTTCAGCTGAGACTGAGATCTGATCGCAGACGCCTGGTACAGTAGCATGAAGAAACAGAGCTAAAAAGAGAATCATGTTTCCAAAGAGACCAGGCATTACGGAGGAGCCAGTGACTCGGCGCAGTGAGATGAGGCCAGGTGATGGCAGATAAACATGTGAGCTTCTGAGTCAAGTCCTTCTTCCTGCCATGCCAGCTGCTGCAGAGCAAGCGTCTGAGCAAATCCACCACGCTTGCTCCTGAAATAGTCATGCTCAGGACCTCTCTGATTCAGTACCATTTTATAAGAAAAAGGAGGAGGGGCAAACTCAATAAAGCAAGAAGACAGTAAAAATGATATACGAGAAAAGGAAAATCAGCTTGTTCCCAGGCCTATTCTCACATCAGTGGCTTGCCACACCAGAAGAATGGCACAGATAAGCAGTGGCCCATCTGATACGCTGATCCCCCCAGTGATACCAGCAGGCAGATGACTGACCCAGTCTGGTGCGGGCTGTGCTGGGAACCCCAACAGATCCTTGCGACTTGGGAGGGAGCGGTCGCTGGAAGGGAGTGAGTGTATGGTATCTTAATAAATCCATGGGCACAAGGAAAATGCACTGCCTGGATTTCTCTGTATGCACATGAAATACAGGGGGAAAGGGCACATGGAAGAAAACTGGAGCTCTCTCCTCAAGCAGCTCTGTGGTGAAATACAAGAGACCGTAGTCCACATCCTGACTGGCTTCTTTATCTTTTCTCTTTAAGTGACATTAATATTTTAGTGATAACTAATAATTTTCATGGTTCAATCCAGAAGCGATGTGCAAGGCATATGACCATGTTATAATGAAAGTAAACATGTGAATACTGTGTTAACATTTGAAAAACTTTGGTCTTCAGGAGGTCAAACCCTGTTGCATTGTATGATTATTGCCAGCAATAGCCAGGCAAGACTGAACAGTGCAGGAATGCACCTGAGCTGCTGCATTTATGCAGAGCATTTCTACCGAAGTAGGATTTTTTTTCTAATCCTTGTAGCTACAAGGATCCTGCCTCCTGAGTTCTTATGTATACTTCAGTGTATCATTCTCAGACATAAAAACAAGCAAACAAACAAAATACAACCACTGTTCCCTTCTTTGCTTCCCTTGGGAGTGCTGCAGAGCTCAAAGTTGCTTATACACAAAAACTTCTGTGTCATAAATCCCTCATGACTTTATAGATGATCAGAAATGATCACATCAGTGGTCAGTTAAAACAATGTGCATCCCTAGTCTCCCAGGAAGGAAGCAGTTTTAGCATTTTAAGTTTTGGTCCAAGAGAGCTCTTGGTATTTCTTTCCAAAAATGTTAGAGAGACTTTTGAGGGCATAAATTACAACAAGATGCCTAAGCTCCTCCAAAATAAAAGCCAATGTAAATTGGGTGTCCACCCTATCTCTGCCCTAAATGCTTATCTTCTATTCAATACTGGTTATATTTTCAGTTTAACTCTGTCCAAATTGTTTCAATAGTATAAGCTTTCAAGGAAGATGGACCAGTTCACCAGTTCACTTTCAAGGACCAGTTCACTCACACCAGGAAGACACGTTGTTTTTGCTTGTAGCACAACTAATTTGAATTTGTAACAGTAAATTGAACTATAACTGTGAATAGGAATGCAGGACCCATGTCACTGTAATATGGACCAACCAGAGGGGTCAAACAACGACATGGTGGTGTGGTGGTGTAACAGCTGGAAGCAAGGTTTAAGGGTTTTTTTTGGGATGAGACAGCTTGGTACCCCTGTCCTGCTCTTAGGTGGATCTGTAATCACTGGCTGCTGGCTCCTTTCAGAGACCAAGCACTTACACCAGATGGACTTCTGCTTCTTAGGATTGCATGGCCAAAATAATGTTTTGGAGACATAAAACTGGAATTTTTTAACATACCAACGTTAGCAATTCTAAGCAGAAAAATAAGAAACAACGCTGCTCTGGTCCCTCAATACAATTTTTTTTTAAAAAAAAACAATAATGTATGTTACTTAGCATCATTATCACATGCCTTATTTATTCATTTATTTACATTTTAAAGGTGCAATTAGGTCAGAACCAGCTATCATGTGTATGGGTACTTTCAGCAGTGACAAACTCCATCATGCCAGGTTTGAAACACTACTGAGGGGAAAAACTAAGGTGTATCATCCCCAGTATAATGGCACCTAAGGGTGCTTTTATTATTTACTTTGAGTCAGCCCTACAGAGTATGAAAGACTATTCTATAATTCTATGATTTAATTTAATTGCTCTATCATCAATATAGCACACAGCAGGATTTTCTAGATTTTTTTTGGTTTATTGTGAATTTATTATCAAAATGGTGCTGGATTTCCCTGCGGTTCTTAACATTCTGTGTGCCAAAAATACATTTTCTAAATAAATGCCTAATGAAAATGAAAGCATTGGGTTACCTATTCATCACTGAAAAGTACCTCTTGACTTTGAATAAGCATCTCTAGCTTTGTAAAAAATCCTACCGTTAATCAGCAAATGTGACCCAATTTCAGAGATTCCGATTATCTGTATTTTTACTGATATTAGCGATACATTATGAATTCATACAGGAATTCCAAGATCATGAAGGAAGTAATACTAACTTAATTATTGACACTTAATAATATGATTTGTTGCCAGAAAATTGGTGAGATTTTTCAAAAGGCAAAATGTATCCATAAGGGACAGTTCTGAATCACAGTCACTCTGCTATGCATTAATATAGAATCATTAATATAGAACAGTTAAGGTTGGAAGGGACCTTTAAAGGTCATCTAATCCACCCTCCCTACAAGAAGCAGGGACATCTCCAACCAGATCAGGTTGCTCAGAGCCTCATCCAACCTGGCCTTGGATGTTTCCAGGGATGGGGCATCCACCACCTGCAATCTGTTCCAGTGTTTCACCACACTCATTGTAAAAAATGTTTTCCTTATATCCAGTCTGAATCTGTCTCCTTATATTTTAAAACCATCACCCCTTGTCCTATCACAACAGGCTCTGCTAAAGTGTTTCTCCTCATTTTTCCCAGAAGCCCCCTTTAGGTACTGGAAGGCTGCTGTAAGGTCTCCCTCGAGCCTTCTCTTCTCCAGGCTGAACAGCCCCAACTCTCTCAGCCTGTCCTCATAGGAGAGGTGCTCCAGCCCTCTGATCATCTTTGTGGCCCTCCTCTGGACTTGATCCAACAGGTCCATATTTACCTTAGTTTCTGAAATGGAAAATAGTGCTTAAATCTCACTGCAGCCTGTTTTGATTTGAGCTTGCTTTTCCAAATATCAGTTTCTCCATCAATCCCCCTCCCTATTCTTTACTGCTGTTTCACAATGTTTCCAGCTGAAAATGTATCCATACGGTCAGTATCCTCCAAGCTCCAGTTTATTAGTCAATACAAATCAGCTGCAACTCTTGAGGATTCATGTAAACCTATCAATATTTCCATGCTGGCTGTGCTTTCAACTGCAAAAGAAATGCTCCCTGTCTCCAGCTGCAGCATATTAAAACTAAAAAATGAGGTGTTTGATGGCACTTGCACATTTTTGCCCTTTCATCTGTCCTTTATCACTCATTTACTCACAGAAGGAAGTGCCTTTTCCTGCCAAGATAGAGTAAATTGTGTCAGACAAGGGCAAAAAAGAAACAACTCATTAGCGTACCAGAGGAAACAATTTCTGAGATGCAAAGTGTCAGCAGAAATAAGAGTTTCTACTGTTCCACTCCCATGACCTTATTCAAAAAGGTGTAATAAACCACATAGGTTTGAAATAACTTTCAAATTATAGGAGCTAGATGAATCAATTTTTCACTAGAGCCTTTGCACTCATCAATACTTGGTTTTGCTTTCATAAAGAAGAGGAAAAGCTTTTCTGAGAAGTAGAAATACAAATGTGTGTTCTACTTGTAAAAATGTGAGTGTTTGGAAATAATAAATGCTGACATAATGGGAAATATTGCCCTTAATTCTAATGCTGCAAAATCTCACACTGAGTTTATTTCAACACACTTTGTAATTTCAACTTTGGTTTTTTTTTTCCATTTGAGTAATTTAGCATATGTGGAAAGCCTCTCACTCCCCTTATTTTGTAACATTAAAAAAAAAAAAGATCAAAACAAGCCTTAGTATTACTTAGACTGCAAGATTTGGCCATTGGAGGAAAACTAAGTGGAAACATGAATGCACATGCAGGTTTGCTGGCATGGGCAAACAGAAAGTCAGTTGGAAATGGGGGGCACACCTAACCCCTAGAATAAGAAGGAAGAGAGAGAGTTTTTAGTACGAGAGGAGAGAAATGGAAGACATTAAAGCTCCAGCCATAACACAGTCTCTACTACAGAAGAGTGTCAGGCAATGATAGGGATGTGGCTGATAGGGAGCTCACAGGCAGAGATTCAGGGATTTTGTGCACTGTATAAGGCACAAAATTTCCAGAGCTAATAATATGCTTGCGAGTCCTCATTACCCCAAGGAGATGAAAGGCTGGGATTTTAACTCTCTGCACGTGCCAAAAACCCAGGTATGAGAAGCCAGTGTGGCAGGGTCTCAGGTGTGTGATCTGAACTCCAAGTTCCCGAGCACTCACTTCACCGTGCTTTCAGTGGGCTGCACTTTATCCAGGTGCACTGCTGCGTTAGGACGCTGTGAAGGAAATACCACAAAGTAACTTCCCAGTAACAGCCTTCACAATACGGCAGGTCAGAGTTCACTTGAGACTGTCAGTGATATTTGCTAGGTTTTTTTAATTTATTCATTTGAAACTTCTGGGCAGAAATCAAGCCATCCAGAAAAACAGGACATGCAACCTGGAAGTCTTGAATGTGAGTGACCCAAGTGCTGATTGCACTTGCAGTGCCTTGCTCTAGTCAGAGGCAGGGAGCATCAGCCATAATCTAAAGACAGAGGTGGAGAGAAAATCAGCACTGCTAACAAAATGTACAGGGACAGCTGATAGGCATGCACACAGGACAGGATTCTGGGATGCCTCATTTCAGCAGTAATTGAAGAACAAATCCATGTGGCTTTCCCTTTACTAGATTATCATTCATTTTTCTGCCTGCATCAAGTAAATGATCATCTCCCAGTCTGATTCATATCAATATTATAATCTTCACTCATACCTGGTTTTTTTTTTTTGTTTTTGTTTTTTTTTTTAAACCTACATCAATATTAAATAGGAATTTTTTATTGCAAACCTAGGGAATCTACAAAAATAATTTCTCCATTAGAAGGTTTCTTCAAGGAAGATTTTTCCATTAAGTAATTTTCACTGTAATGCCCACTTAACTTTAATTGATAGAAGTGAAATACAAGCAAATTAAGATCACGTAATTGTCTGGTAGGTTGGCAACCAGGTTCTTCTTTCCTAGGAATTAGGAAGTGACTTTTTTTTTTCTTCTAACATGTAAAGAAATTTCCAAATAACTCAACCAACCATTTTGATTCCCTTAAACTTGTAAAAACCAGTTCATAAGTCAACACTTTTCAACAGAGACCCATTCAAACATCTTTTCTTGTAGATACTTAAGCACAGAGTCCCTTGTGTGTGCACGTACACACACAGATGCAATGCTGTATGGTTAGAGAAGTCAATAGGCTACATTGGCCTGTGTCCTAAAGGGACTCACCAGTGTGTCATTCTGCAAGTCACTTTAATCTTTCATTTTTATAAATGGCTAAAAAATCCATTTACATAATCGTGATGTCTAAGTCCCAACTGAATTATTACATAAGACATATTCATGCCTTTGGAAGAAAACTCCTTAAAGTTAATAGGAAATAGCTAACAGCTATTTAATTTGACCTTTTCCTTAAAGCCAGGTAAATATCAAACCTTAGTTTGCATGCCTAGATTAAATTTGATTTGAGAAATCCGAGTGGAATAGCGATACTTTCGCAGCTCTTGAGCGATGGTATCATACCTGTTTAGAACAGAACCCAGCAGGACACCGATTCTGCTCACTTTGTTCGTGTTCAGTAGTGTGGACATGGATACGGCAAGCAAAATTAGTGGGGAAATACAGATCATTCAGCATTGTGAAATGTTGCCATCAACTGGATTAATAAATTGGTACTTATCAGTTCAATTTTATGGTACTTTGCAAGATCTCTCTGTATGTGCCTGCTATTAACTAATAAAGCCTGAAATCTAATCTGCAAATAGTTTTGCATGGAAGACTCCCACTGGCTGTGAGTGCAACCAGCCTCATGTATTCAGAGGCTTCCTCCACTGACCCTTCTGTCCCCATTAGGTTTCTATGAGACAACCAGAGTTCTTCACTTCCATGCTGCTATGCACGATCATGCTCTTAATAGATTTGGACTGAGCCTTTTAAACAAAGAGCAACCTTGATTTCTTTTTAATAATTTTCTTCTTCTATTTGCCATGAGATCTTCACCCTAATCTCTTCTAAATATATGCAAACTTGGGAGGTTGCTTGTATCTGTGTTTTTATGACTGTTCTGCAAATTTATATTGACCTCTCATTTTCCTTTCAGCTCATTTCGATCCATGCGACACAGAAGTAAAAACCTACTCTTCTTTTTCATGATTTATTCTAATAACTCAGAGATGCAAATACGTTCATAAAGTATAAATTAGAAAAGAAGAATTATTTTTCAATTGTTTCTTTTCTGCAAAAATGATATTAACTCTGACTCAGTAAATGAAGGACAGCATTTATGTCTTCATTCAAAATGCACTCAAGAGAAAACAGTCATTTCCAAATATGCCTGACTATACATTAGTGTTTATTTCCCTACAAGTTTAAAATTGTAGCTTACAGAATGGATTCTAATAAACTGCATCAAAACTGCACAAAAGATATAATGCACCAAAACTGTTTGCTGTATTTTCCACATTTTAACTACCCAGCAGGAAAATAATGATCTCCAAGCTTGTTATTTTCTATATGTTTGGCTGATATTTGACCTACTGTGCAAGCCAAGATCTGACTAAATGTGGGATATACATAACAAATAACTTCTTAAATTTTTTTCCTTAAAAGAATTGGTAGCACACATCCACTAACTTTTTTTTTTTTTTTTTTTTGCAGTCAGAGAACGATAAGGACAGCAGGTCACATTGCAATTCACCACTGGACAAATAGAGATGGCTTAGTCCTGAACTACGTGTAGCAGTCAGGGAATAGATGGATGACAAGGCCAGGTTGGATGAGGCCCTGAGCAACATGATCTAGTCAGGGATGTCCCTGCTCCTTGCAGGGGGGTTGGACTAGATGACCTTTGAAGGTCCCTTCCAACTCTAACCATTCTGTGATTCTATGACAATCTGAGTGCAGGAAACCAGCTGGATCACTGGGAAACATACAGCTCTGCAGTGCACTGCAGTCCACCCTACAAATACCCTCTGCCCTGGCCTGTGGGCTGATGTAGTTGCATCCTTACTGCCACTCATACATCCTCTGTAGATCAGTAGGATCTTGCTCAGTCTGTCAAACTTGTAATTTCATTATTATTTTTTACAGAATGTATAAACCATTTGCAAGCAGAAGTTTGCTTGCAGGTCTGTTACACAGCTGTATCATATATATATATATATATATATATATAATCACAGAATGGTTATGGTTGGAAGGGACCT
>WHYT01017617.1:587842-661017 GCA_009806455.1 Tetrax tetrax
AAAAAAAAAAAAAAAAAAAGAGACAATCTGGTATCTTCTAATACACAAGAAAG
Source organism: Tetrax tetrax (assembly GCA_009806455.1). Classification (NCBI taxonomy): domain Eukaryota; kingdom Metazoa; phylum Chordata; class Aves; order Otidiformes; family Otididae; genus Tetrax; species Tetrax tetrax. The sequence continues at coordinate 587,896 of WHYT01017617.1, forward strand.
GACCAGACAGAAGATACTGATAAAGGAAATGAAACTTTCAATTCAGGACATAGAATAAAAAACCAATATAGTTTAGAAGTGATGGTAGGAATAACACTATTACTAAGAAATAAAAATAGTTGACAGTTTGGGAGTACTTCCCATTTTCATTGCATAACACAACCATAAATCAACCTGAGTGTTAGCTGTGGAAGTCTAAAACAACTACCACAGAAAAGATACAAATAATCTCGCAAAATTAATGTGTAAGCTCTGTACTATTTATCACTAAGTGCATAAATTGGTTGTGAATTCTATTTAATTGTAAACTTTGAAATGGACTTGCAATGTAAATTAACCAATAAAACCTTTCAGAAATGCCATGCTTCAAAAGACTTTCAGACACTGGGCAAGTGCTGGAACCAAACCTTTATTTCTCAGGCCAGTCTTCCCATCCCTGTACTACAAAGTAATTTGTCTAAGCCACTGTTTCAATGACTACCTGCACAGTCTCCTTTGCAGTTCAGTAACTGAGGAAGAGGAGAGACTGAGAGCAACCCATCGACAGCTCCCTGCTGCCCAGTGCAATCCTGCAAGCTGGAACTTGGCTTTTTAAACTTTTCAGGCATTAAAGGACTCAGACCAGACTATTTGACAAAACAGAAGAGCTAGCGGGATGATTACTACAGTCCTTTGTTATTCTGGCTCTTCTACAAGCTCCTGTAATTGAGCTGTTTAATTCAATGAAAAATGTATTACCCATATGTTCACCTGCATAGAAAAAACTGTCGCTACCACCACCACCATAACCCACCAGATCAACACAACCGGACTTTCTTCCCTTTAGGAAGCCAAAGCAAGCTAAGTTGTCCCTCATTTTCCAAGGCTGCCATGCATTTTCTGCTTTCTCTATAAGAAGTGTGACAGGGAAAGGCAGTGTCCTGGGCCCAAGAAAAGGGACAGTGTGCCCTGCCGTGCAGCCTGCCAGCACCTGCCTGGCAAGCCAAGCTCAAGGACAGAATGATGTGTGGCCGAGTGGGAAAATAGCCACGAATATTTTGGTAAACAGTGCAGCGCAGCCTGAGTGAGTCAAACCAACCAAACTGCGAAATCATTATAGGTTTATACACCAGGGTAAGGGTTTACAAATTGTTGGTACAATACACTACAATACACTACATTCAAGCCAGGGAGTACAAAGAAAAATTAGTTTTACCACAAAAATATATAATTATTTACCTAAGATTACTGCTATGTTATTCACCATGGTTTGGTTTTTTTTTTTTTTTTTAAATTGGCAAGGCTATTCTGAACTGTAGCTAATTATTTACAAGTGCACTGAGTCTATGTGATTAATTTTCCATTTCCTAAACTCTCAAATATTTGCTTTCTCTTTCATTTTTTTAGTATTTCTGAACACTGCAAACTACTTTTTTTCCAAGCAACATTAAAAATAGTTCTGTATGGATTGAAAACCTTATTATAAAATCCAGCAGAGTTATAACAAGCACAATTATAGAGGTCATGGATCACTTTTTGCAATGAAGGAAGCTGTTACATGGCTAGTGTTTTAAAGCAACTTAATGCTGCAAATATTATGGCAGGATTTTTTTGACAGAACATATTTCCTACCAAGGGCAACTACCCAGGTCCTTGAATTCCCTGCTTACCCATACTTGGCAACCTTACCAGATGTGCTGGAGCTCTGTTTTACATCCAGGAGGAAACCTTTTCCTCAGACTGCCACATTTCTGTTACCCCACCGCTGCAAGGTAACCCTGCCCTCGTGTCTGGCCACCTCTTGGTGGCTAGCAGTCAGCCTCAAGCTGTTCTCTTCTGGCTGCTGAGACACAGACGTAGGGACTTGAAGTGAAACAGGCACATCTTTACCCAAAGGATGAAGGTGTACCTCCATCATGTCTGGAACATATCATGGACCTCTAAGCACGTAGATGCCAGTGTCAAAGTGACATGAATGTTCTTGCAGGCATGAAGTGTCATAAGGGGGATAACCACAGCCACATTCGTGCCAGCAGCATCCAGCCCTTTCTCTGTCACCTGATGGGAACGTGTCAGATTCGGGCAGTTGCATACTCGAGTAGTATTTGGGTCCTATTTAAAAGGCACTGGAAGTTTGACAGAGAGGAGTCTCAATTATGGCTGAGTGCAGTTGGTTATTTACACACATACCATTTTTTTCCCATTAATTCTTTGGGTTTACGTTTAGTTTCCAAGTTTAAATTAGTGGGAATAAAAGTACTCAGCATGTTTGAAAATTTCAACACGTATTGCTCACCTAGCAATTTATTTTGAAGCCTGATCTTACACATTAAATTTTTACAAAATGCCAGACCATTTCCAGAAACTGAAGATTTAATATTAAAGCCTCTCATTGCAACCACTGCCTTAGTTCATGGACTTAGTGAACCAAAGAGATTTTAGAACCTTATCAGTCCATAATTATAAAAAAAACTTGGTTAAGTCTAAACCAACTTGTTCCTAAGCAATGAAAGAAGACATAATTCCTCAGTAAAACCTATTCCTCTGCCAAACTTTATCTTTTCACTTTTCCAGTTTGGCAGTAGATATGTACAAAACAGAACACTAGTTTGATCCATGCCAGGGATCAATATATTGAATGTTTATGCATTTATACTAACACATACACACACTTACTTAAACAAATAGGTTTGGGAAAGTTAAAAGTACATCATAACAGGAGTGAAGAGAGGACAGTTTAATATATTGATTATGGGAGTTATTACTCCTGGTACAACTCCAATGCAAATGTGCATTTACAGAGACTGCAGGCAAGAGTGCCTCTTTTCTCTCAAACTACATCTTTTACTCCGGCTACTGGCATTTTATTATCAGAGATAAGTTAATCAAGGCTGGAAATATCAGGCACAACTGAAAACGTGCATGTAAGAGCATGCGTATGCATATGCACATGCATATAGAACTCTTCTATAATGTCTTCTTCGTGATTATGGAATATTCATGGAACTAGAACAGAACGGTTATAAATTTTTTATGGCTGACATAATTTTCTTGTATTATAGGACAAAGGGTAATGGTTTTAAACTAAAAGAGGGCACTGACTGCGTTGCTTCAATGTCATTTATAAGTAAAATCAGCTTTCAAATGGACACTTAGTGCTGAAAGGAAAATATTTTAACTTCAAAATGTCCAAAAATTTCACTACAAAATATTTTCAACCTTCTGTACATATGATAACACCTTGCCTGGTCTATTTTTCTAGAATGACAATCTCATCTCACATTTGTGCCTATCATATTGCCTCTCATGATGCTATAGCACTGACTTGAAATATCCCCTCAAAATCATACACTTTAAAAAATTATTATGGATGGATTAGTAATAATCTAACCTTGAATACAGTTTCAGCAACTCTGAGGAAGAAGCAATTTACATCTCCAAATTCCTCCCTCACACCTATGCTTGCAGTTGCCTGAAGAAAAGAATTTTTTTTGCATCAGCTGTACTACACTAAGCAGAATCTGCAATTCCCAAAGACCATCTACTCTGAATAAACTTCAGAGGTATGTTGATTTTCCACTATCTTCTTTCATGGATACTAATTTAGCTGATGAAGATTTTCTAGGCAGTAGTGGAGATCCCATACACAAAGGCTAGAAGCTTCCCATTCTTTTTATAGAGTGCCAAATGCTAAGGGTGTTTGATGGAAACAAATAAATAAACCAAACAACAACAGAAGTGCTGAGGGTGGCCTGCTTCCTTTGCTTGAACACTCCTCTCTCACTTTCTCATTTAGTTTTTCCTCTGTCTCTGTATGACCATCTGAGATCCCTGAGGGCTCTTTGGCAGAATCCCTGAAGCTTCTCAAATCTTTTCCAGCCACGCGGGCTTACACACAGGATTTCCTGGCACAAAAAGGAGCCAGCCATATGTAGGAAGTTTGGCTGGATTTCTTCTGCTAAGAGTTCCCTTGTACAGACATAATCGTCATGCTATGATGTACAGGCAAGTGTACATCACTTTACTTGGGAGTAAAAATGGTTACTGATATTTTACAAAATCCTAGGAAAAAGTTAGATCAGGATATACTTGATATTTCTACTACAGTAGCACACATGATTTAACTTTGCCTGCAAATTCTGCCTCTAACAAATAATGCCAATTAAACAACCAGAAACCAGAGGTAAGTGAAATGTGAACTCTGCCTTCCTTCAGGAACTTCTGACATTCTAATATTTAATTCTGGTCCACCTTTAGAACTGGATAGCAATGACTTATGGCACTTTGCATCTCTGTAAGAGAGTATTAAGCCATGCACTGTCATTGCAAGTTCCATTTTTAATTTCTGGCTAGGTACAGCTGTCTCAATATCTAAAGGCAAGAAACTTCCAGGATGTACTGAGTCCAGGTGAAAATGAAATTAACCCACTGCCTATAGAGTAAAATTTACCTGAAAAATTCATATTGATTTTTCCCAAGGGAATACTCCTACAGAAAATTTTAATGCAAATATTTCTAATTTTTGGAAATTGTACTTTTTCAGAAAAAAAGAAAAATTATCTGCATCTATGTTTCCAGACAGTCAGAATACAACTCCAGATATTAACTATTTGAATCAGAAAACTCTTGAATCCAAACAGGTATTTTACCTATTTTATATACAAAATGTACACATTTATAATACATGTATCAAATCTAGTTTTCACAGACACTTCGAACTGAATTTTATAGCAAAATATGAACATGGTTCACTAGAAATATTAAGGTTCTTTTGTCCCATTTGTTAATGAATCAGAATCCCCAAGGCCAGACAGCGAGTAAATTTTGAGCAAGAGCTAAAATAATGGAAAGAAAATGGATACTGAATCCATTTGCCAACAGACGCTGCATTGGTTGCCCTCCTTTACCATATTTGTGTAGGAACAATGAGTACCCCCCTGTGCCCTACCAAGCTGCTTCCCAGTAGCATTTTTTGGGAAATCCACTAGTGCTGATCAGAAAAATTTACTGTGCAAGTACCTGTGCAATTACCTATTGTCTACACAATTGATTTTGGTTTCCTTAGTCTCGCTTGCAAATCTGAGACTAAGAGTACAGAATCAGAGTATATATAAAAGAAAATTTGTGGAATAAAATAGGAATGAATTATAAACATCATCCTTCTGAGAAATTTATGTTTACAATATTGCTATACTTCACGATCATATTCATTTGAAATATTAACTATCCAAATTAACTTGGTAGTCCATAATATTAACCCTGAATTTTGGACAAGTCACAAAAATAAATTGCTTTGGAAAGACATCTTCATCTTTTGATGTCTTTCCTTTTGAGTTAATATTATTTTAGTAGTTGTTTAACAGGTAAACTGAAAACTTCACAACCAGGAATAGATTCCAAGCTAAAGGTGTCATAATTGATTCTACAGCAGTTGACCTCATTAACACTTTAAGCCTACTTGGGAGCTACATGCCTCACACCACTTCAGTAGTGGCAATACTATAGGCTGCAGTAAAGGGAGAAAGCTCTTTCAAGATTCTGAAGTTTTGCCATCTGAACAAAAGAAAAAAAGACATGATTGAAAGATCTTTTTCATACAAGTATGTTTTAATCTTTTAGTTATAAGTGAATTGCAGTTTATCTTAAACATCTTCATGATCCACAGCCTTATGTGCATTTCTGTGGTACTTCACATTGAAAAGCCTGGAGGCTGGAAGATACATCAGTTGTACCACAGTGTAAGAGAGAGTTTCATTACAGCCAATTTGATCTGTACAATATACTTACAAACTAACTAAAGATCAAAGAAGAAAAATAGAAAAGTTGAAGGAATAGGAGTCCTTGAGTGATGGGAAGAGAGTGAGGAAACATTGTTTCAGCAAAATGACAGGTACTGGAAAAAAATTTAAAAGTCATTTTGGAAATTAAATCAGAATCAGTGAGATATTATGATTCTCACAGATTGTGTCTATATCTTCAAGGAAATTATTCCCAGCAATGAAGCACAAGTGTCTCAAGAATAATGGACAGGCTGAGAGTGAGGCAAACAATCGCAGTGTAGCACCAAGAAAAGGAGGATTCTATATAGTGTTATAAAAAGGGTAGACAATTTTATATGAGCAGGAGGAAAGATTTCCTGGAACCATGACCTATCAGCCTTTAGGATACATCTGAAGCTCTGAAGGAAGTTCTTAAAATGCTAAACTAGCAAACAAACTAAACCAACTGAACTGGCAAAGTGAGAAGAAAAGTCCTGTAAGGAGGAAACTCATATTAGCAAGGAGATGGGCTAAAGTGTCCACCAAGTTTTAGGTTTTAGTTTTAAAAATCTATGAAAATATATAGGATTTTAAAATTTAATCTGAAAGAAGAGTTTATTTCGCACCTAAATGTTTCCCGATGGAAGAATCCAGTACTAGGGAAATGAAAGACTTTTGTTCTCTGCTATTATAATATCTGTGAACATATTTATCTTTCCAGATCAAATGTTATATGCATCAGGAACAACTGTAATGGAAAAACCTCACTTCACAACATTCACACCTGAAACTCAATAAAATTGTGATTACAGGTTCTAAAGTTTTCATCTTCTGAAGGTCTCTTATCTACAATAAAACAAGTTTACAAAATCTTTTGATACATGAATCATTATTTTTTGCGCCCTTTTGTGCTGGTAGGATCTTGTCAGTTTTCAGTTCGCACGAAAACTACTTTTCTTCTTTTTTTTTTTTTTTTGAGCCAATTATGGTTTGCTTGCATTCATGCAAAAAATACTAATAACAGTAATTTGAGTAATTGTTCACACCAATGATGACTTACTGCTCATGGACTCCATCCAGGATAAAAATTCCTGTTGCTTAGAAAGCTACAGATGCAGCCTGTGCCATGGGATGACCAGGCTGAAACATGCAGCTCTGCTGAAATAAAAGCTCAACAATTATGATAATGAGGGCTAAAGCATTTATGTACCAGGAGTAGGGACATTTAGGCGCTATTATTTTAGACTATATCTACTGATGAAGACCTGTCCTTAATGATTTCTTAATCCCACGCTCCTCCAAATTTTTTATTTTCAGTCTGTCCTTTTCTCTCAATGGGGGCTGAACAACAAAACTGCTGTGCAAACCTCAGGAAAGTAATCAGAAAATATATATGACTTTGACTGTTGGAAGTAGGAAGTTATTGAAAACCTGTCTCTGACACAGCTTGATAACCAGGAGAGAGTGGGAGGTGAAGATGTTAGCTCAGTAAGAGAGAAATACCGTTCATCTCACTTAGATGAAGTGAAAGAGCGTGAACGGAAGAGTCACACCGCTGCAGGTGGTGGCTCATCGCCACCAACAGCACTTCTGCTGTTACGGCCACACATCGGTTGGCTGGTCGGCGGGAGGCCGTGAAAGGATAAAAACTCTTCTTTTGCATCAGCTCAGTCAAATGACAGCCCTCATGCTATGGTGGAACATACACGTAAAAGCAGTCATCCTGAGCAATGCAGCTCACTTGTGATGTCTCCTGTGAATATGGGAAATCCAGAACACATGGATAGGACCCACATCATAGATGTGATTCCACATCTGGAAATGAACCGCTCATAGTATACTTCTTTCTAAACACTACAGAGCTAAATTTGGAAACTAAGAAGGAAATACCTTGGGTGTCAAGGCAAAGACTCCATTGTTTTCTATGTGAAAAATACACACACTGGAAATAGATACTTGCAGTAATGACTCATTTTAAGTAAAATATTTTTATCCTTAAAAAACTGCTATGAACAAGAGTTTTTGTGTATTAGCATACCTGCAGACAAAACTCTCGGCGTCTGGTAACTTTTTTTACTCACTCACTCCTACTTGCGTTCCCTCAGTATTAGAAGGTGACATTACAGTATGTAATTGTATCTTTAATTGTGGTTCTTAATAGTAAAATAATATATATAATTAACAAAAACATTTATTCCTAGTTTTCACACTGCATTTCTTCTCAGTATATAGAAATCAATAATCATGAACATATCTGCAAATCCGTTTTTCACTTTGGAGGCTGCATACTGAGGGCTTTAAATTTATGATCAAATCCTTACAAAAATTTTCTTCTCTTCAGAAAGACATTTTTTCATTTGTGACAATCTTTGTTGTCAGTTTTGTTAAGAACTTTGATCTTAGACATTCTTGACACATTTTCTTCACAAAGTAAAAATTGATTTATTCTCCTGAAAATGACATACTTCTTTTCTAGTGTATAAACAAACAGCCAGCACAAATGGAAATACCCTTAAAAAGAAAGTTTGAGATACAAAATCCCTGCAGGAATAAATTACAAGAGCAAGCTATTCACAAGAAAAATAAAAACTGAAAGATCCTGCTGCAAATAGTGATGACTGTAGAACAGCAGAATTTGATTGTGGATAATAGTTACAAAAAATGTTCAATGCTGTTACATTTCTATTCCTCTCTGTTAAAGTAGACTATTTAAAAATATTTTCTATTTATTCTTAAGTTTATTTGTGAAACAAAGAAAACAATTTATTTTGTTCACTGCCAACAGTGCACAGTGTTAAACTGTATGCAGGTTAGTCTATAGAGTTATGTCCATTTTTCGAAAGATGGCAAGAATGACAAAATTGGTAGTGAATTACTTTTAAGACATCAACTGGCATTGTCACATGGTAGCCTAACATCTAATGGAAAAGTCATGATGAGTAGACTGACTAAATGACATTTCTTTCCAGAGATTTACTAGGAGATGAAATGTGATGTGAACATGATATGAGCACTGGCCTGTATCCAAGGGCAGCTGCTGATTACTCTTGTGAGTTCAAATGCAATATGTATGATTTGGATCTGCAACATTTCCCAAAGTACAGTCAACCATCTCACTGGATTTTCAGAAAGAAAAGCTGGAAATGATTGATGCCTCACATCAGGAGGGACTCTCTTCCTTGTGTCTCTTCTACAAATTACAACCAGTTTCATTGACAAGAAAGGGTAAAATACATATTGTAAAGTGCTACTTATTGCTGAAATGGGTATTAGAAGATTTTAAGTGGGTGACTTATCTCAGCAAGGTATTAGCAAAGCAAGAAGAGGCCTTCAGGATATGAAATGCATTAGGAAACAGCTCACAAGCTAAGCTAGAGGGTCTACCTCACAACATCTTACCATCTCACATGAACATACTACATGATTTTTGTAACTTTGAACATTCACAAACAATTTTTTCCTATGCTTTGTCCTGCAGTCCCCTCCACCCAACAGAACCTGTGTTGCGTAGCGAAAGCTAGACCTGAACATCAAATAAAAGGTTTTGAAGAAAGCTGTCTGCTTTTTCCTGAGGCCTAATTGTCCTCCCTACACATAGACTCTCCTTGTGAGCCAAGGCTCGATATTGTGTTTTAGAAGTCCAAAATGCCTCAGAATTACACAAATCCATGTGTCCAACAGATACGCAATTGCCTTTCAAGTGGATGTGGCATCTGCGCATATTTCACCACACTGCGCTGAGCGAGTGGTAATTTTCCATATGTGAATGGTGTTGATATAGCAGCAACCAGCCCTGCATCCAGGCCCAGCTTTACATTGTGCCTACCCAAAAGCAATGAAAATTAAAGGAGAGAGATGCTGCTTTAATTAACAGTGCTGCAGAACTACTGGCCATTTACAGAGTCTCCAACCAGTCTCAGACATGCATATCCTGCACTAATTCATCTTGGCTCAGGGCATACATGAATACATCTCTAATGCCAGAACACAGACAGCGTAACAGGTGCCATTTTGGGGTGTCACTGATAGTTGGCAAATGCACAAGAAGTGAGAAATTACAGGATTCCATGACATAATTAAATGAAAAAATCTAAAATATCAATAGACAATTTTATCAGTCTTTAACAGGTTTTTTAGGAAAGGAAGAAATACGAGAAACTTAGAGAGAGAGGTCTGTGAGTGACAGGAAAGTAAGTTAATTTTTTCTTCTAGTCCTAATGAAATAGGATTTATGTGGTTACTAAATATATTCAGTAAGCATCGACAATGGACACAATCTTCAGCCTTACTATTAAATTTGTATAGGGCATCTGTATGGCACACCATGAAACATATACTTTATAACAGATAAAACTAGCAATTGTTCATTTGTGAGATCCAGATGGATTTGGCTTGGTATTAAGTCCCTTTGTATGTATTTTCCTGAAAGGGACTTGAATTCAAACATAAAATCTGTTTTCTAGCTATTTTAATATATAACTGATGGTAGCACACGTTCTTTAGTATGCCTTGCTAAATTTTCTGGTTGAGGTCTGTCCTCAAAACTGGGCTAAAGGCTTTTCATTGGTGTAAGCAAAATGAATTTATGAGGAGAAAGCTGCTGGGGATGAGGGCCTGAAAACAGTAAAATTTTGATGCATTGTGCAAGATTTTGGGGCAAAGTTCTCTACCTTTCTCCTTTCAGGCTACTTTGATCTCAGTGGGGACAAGGGATTTTTCCTATGGACTTTAGCCTATAGTGATGGCATAATGTGGCTGAGGTTTGACCACAACTTATAGGCTGGCTTAAATTTTCCCTTACTTTGCAAATAGGTGACATCAATCCCAAGCACCATACTGAGGACTTACCAGGGACTGCTCCCACAGGCAGCACGGAGGTGGGCATCCCACCTGTGCAGGTGTATTATGAAGAGGAGGGTGTTTGAGAAGATAAGGAGGGAAGATGCTCCTGTGTCCATCCACCTTTAAATCTAGATCTGTATATTGAAGAGAAGCCAGGGAAGAAAGCATGGCCAAGGAGACTTGCAGATATGTCTAGATTATCCCAGGCAGCAAGTGAGAGATTAATTCATAACCTGTAGAGAGCAGACGGGGAAGTGAGTGTCTCAGCTCAGGGAAGCCCAACACCTGTGGTGGTCTTTCAGCACAGCGCTTCTTACCACAGACTTTAAGAGGCTGTAGAGCCGAAAGGAATAGGGAGCATCAGAGATCCAATAGACTTGGAACATCTTTTTTGGGAAAAGTGGAAACTGATAACAGCCGTATCTCTTATTCCCTAAATCTTAATGTAGATTCTAACATAGTAAAGCTAATTGCTAAATAATAACTATATAAGGATACTTCAGCAACAGCTACAGTATTAAAAATGCTGTACTTGATATACCTAAGATAGCCCTTGCAATAAATATGTTAGAGAATTCTTGTATAAAGCGTGATTTTCCACGCTTCAGGGACTTCTCCACTTCTTGAATTTAAAACATAAAAAAAAAAGACAAGTAGATTTTAAACTATCTTAAATTTGAAACTAAATTTCAAAACTCAAGCTCTTTATGTTATGTTTTCAAATTGGAAAACATGTCTATGCAGAACGGTAGCATAAAGTTTATGCAGCAGTTAGGTCCCAATAAGGTCATCAAACTTTAATTTAAAATTCTTCCTAAATCTATATTAGTCTTCTCAACAGAACTTTATTTAATCTTAAATCATTATGCAAATATGTGTTCATGAAAAAGCAGTTAAGCTAAAAGTGTACCAACATAGTATTGGTTCTTACAATAATAGATTTTACTTTAAAAAGCGTACATCTTCAATGTACCTAACTCTTCTAGCCAAACAAAAAAGAAAGCTTCCTGAATCCTCCTGGTGCTTCTCCAAGATGGAAGGTGGCTGAACCTGTCATCTCTGCTTTTGTCTGAAGTGCAGAGAAGGCATAGTTACACATTTCTGAGTTCAGGTTTCAGATGTGGAAAGACAAGTCTCCTGAGTTGTGATTTAAACTGATTAATCAGTTTAACCTTCTGAGAAACACATATTTCACCTCTTGCCAACCACATCCTCCCTCCCTCTTCTCCTCCTGGGAGATTCCCATGCCTTTACAAAAGCAACAGAACATAAGAAAAAAACCAAACTATTTTCTAACAAACTTTAAAAATGTTTATGTGCTGACTTCATTTCTGACTGTTTATAATTATTAACTGCCACTACATTTAGGTCCTGTTCCAAATCAGAAGTAGGAAGCCCAAACTGTACTGTAGGAGCTGTTCCTTCATTACTCTTCATCTGGTTATTAGCAGGAAGTGCTAAATAATCTGGAAGTTCCTTTATTACCATTAAATGTCAAATCTTACTCTGCAAACACAAACAGATCCTGTAATAAATCGAATCCTCTAATACATCACCTAAGTTTAGCTCTCACAATCAAAATAACAAGCTGTCTCTTAGCCATGACATAAAGATGTTATTCATTAAAAGAAACAGCAAGTTGTTTTTATATTAAAAAAAAGCTCATAGAATGGTTTAGGTTAGAAGGGACCTTTAAAGATCATCTAATCCAATGCCCCTGCATTGTGTCTTCTATATACCTCCAATAAATACGCAATGAACACAGTAGTTCCAGTGTAAATTGCATACAGCAATCAGCAATCTGCTCATACTTGCACTTGATGGTCAAAATCCACCAAAACTTTTAAAATATTTCATTTTCTCTTTACTACTATCCATTGAACTGATTGCATGCTTTCAGAGAAATTTAGGAATTGGACTTGCAGAACCTCTGGTTAGTTTGCAGCAAAGTAGTCACTGCAGTCTGGTAGGCAGTATTAGCATGTGATCTCTGAAATTGAAATAAAATGGGCTGAAATTGTGATTCCAAAAACTAAGTAGTAATACAAATAGAAAATAATTAATTTCTAAACTGAGATTAAATCACCTTCAAGGAAAGCCTAGAGGCTGCTGTTGTAACATTCACATTAATTCCCTTGAATTGCATTTTAAATTTCAGGGTAGTGTGGAGAAAAGCTTTCTAACGTTAACATAATTTTTAGGAACTGCAAATCTTGTGGATCAGTTTTTTTTTTCTCATTTATATCAGTGTAAACTTAAAGCAACCTCACTAGAGATTCAGGAGTCACTCCGAGCTTATGCAGATGAGAACTAGGGTAAAATATAGTCCCATTAACCTTTTATTTCCTTGATTTGACCCTTAAAGAGAAGCAGACTAGAGAAAATTAAAGAAATTATGCAGTGGACTATATTTCCATAAGACTCTGCAAATGTAATTTTCAAAAGAAAAGGAGCTACCACTAATGTTCTGCTCTACCTAGGGACCATTCAGAAGGTGAGTACTAAGTGCTGAAGAGTAATCAACCTTTTGAGATGATCAGCCCTTGACCTCTCAAGGCGAACATGAATAATCAAAACTACAGACATATGAGTATATATATAGCTGTGGATATATCACATATGTGGGACTTCGTAAGATGGAGCTAAAAGACTGTAATCCTGCTTAGCATGGCCTGGTTTGATGTTCACACTGGGTGATAAAATGCCTGTTTGTTTCTCCCTTATGAATACTGCAACTCGCACCAACTCTGATTTATTTTGAATAGTTCAAAACATTGCTCCCTCCAGTCTAAATTCATTTTCATCAATGTCAAGCTTTGTCTGCATCATCAAGTAAAAACTACATTTTACAGTTGCTGTGACAAACCAATAATTAGTTTTGGCTTATAATCATAATTCTTCATCAGTAATTCATTAAGGTACAACTGCTGCCTACAGCTCCTCCCCTCTAATCACATCCTAAACAGTCTCCTGACTGATATTATGCTAAAGATTGCTTTCCAGACTCAGAGTCATACTCCTAACTCTTGTGTATTCGACTTTGCAGTTTTCATTTAACTGATTTGCAAGGAAGGACATCCATACAAACCCTACCACCTTCTGCATACAAACACTCCTTTCTTCCTCTCTCCTCTCACAAACTGTTATATCAAATGTCCTGGGAAGACAAAATTTGAACACTACTAAACAGAGGTGAATATTTTTATATCATATACTTATGTAAAAGGTTTCTGAAACATATAGTTTGAAATAATACAGCAGTTCTTTTCTGATTTTAATGGGTCATCCATTCACCACTGAGTAATACAAGACAGGTACATGAATGCTTTTAACTACTCTTCTGAGTATAAATAACAAACTTGAAATATGGACCTTGGATTGTTAAACTTCCTTTCATTTCTAAAACTATCCACTCCCAGCCCTTGTGATAAAGAAGCACTGATTGGTATTAACATTTTCCTTTTCTGTCTGCAAAAAGAACTAGGCAGTGTATGCTGGATATTTTGATGGATACACAGACCTTCTATCATAATGTAGCATTCATAAACTGTGACAGCTATTTCTACAGGTTGGCAAAGCAAACAAAATAGAATATAGCAACTGTAATTGAGGTTTGTAAAGAAACTTGGTAGAGTGCTGTTCAAATAAAGAGAGGTCCTATGGTTATTTGCACTGGCTTATTCCAAGAAGAATTATTGTTTTACTTTTAGTTATGAATTCTCCTTGGGAACCTAATAGAAAATTTGGTTTTTTTTTTTCCTTATTTCCATAAGGGTCATGTACAAAATTGAGAATGACAGACTTCTATGTAATTGCTTTTTATTAAATGCAAAAGCCACACACAAAGAGTCTGCCACACAGAGAATACTAATCTCATTATTCACACCCTGGGCAATAGTGCTTCTGGTCACAAAAAAAAAAAGACATTACAACATATTTAAAAGTTATACTGATATATATTAATGGCTGTTAAATTACCAAAAACTTTTTCTGGCATGACACATTCAAGTCTTGTCTCTTCTAGCAACGGCACTGAAGTGTTCAGTACAAATACTGCTTCCAGAAACGGAGACTTTTACTTTCTAGTGCAAATATGGGGTTCGTGCTTCAAAAAAAGACATCCAAAACGACCCTTTGGATGACTTGAAGTATTCAACCGCACTGCAGATATTCCTATCTCCTTACCCTTATTTAGTAGATTCCCATATAATCTCTAAGAATTTACACTTGTAGGTTAGTTTGTCACAGCCAGACACATAAATATTTTCTTTAGAATGCCCCAGGAGGAGATCAGTCAAAGGGTCTGCAGGCATTGCTCCTCCCCTGCTGCTGCCTCGCTTCTTTTCTTGTCCTCCTCTTTCCCAGAGCCTCCAGGTGAAGGGGCTGGCAAGTTTATGAGCACCTTGGCAGCACTGCACTTCCAAATGTGGATGATAGCAGATGAAACTCAAATCTGTGATATTGCAGGACCTGTCTGGTGCCTCTATAACCAAATTATTATCAGCTATCTTTGCTCTGATCTCGATTTTAAGTATGTTGCCAGGTTTTCATGGTCACCACACTCGGAATAAATACCAAGTTTGGAAAGAGTTCAGTCCCTTTTAAAACACCTAAATAGGAGCCACATAGTGCTTTTAAAAAAACTAAATCCACACAGCACCAGTGTTGCTTCAATGCTTAGATGATATTTTTCCCACACAAAGGTTGCAAAACTCCTGTTAAAAATAGTACTTATTTTCTGAATTGTCCTTCTAAACAGGACAAAGGAGGAAGAGAATATAAAAGAAGAGAGAGTTCTGTGCTCTGCTTAGCTGGTGTGTAGGAAAATTAAACAATCCTGCAGCCTGGAAGGGAGCATGCTACAGTGTGACCATGGCAGACTGCATGGCGGGTTGCAGGAGCATCGCCAGTCAGAGCTGACTGACTGCTCCTCTCCTCCATCTTTGTAACATCACCTTAACAGGAAATTTTTGTTTTCTTTCAAAACAAATTGAAAAATTAAAGCAAGAACAAGAAGCAATGTGGAGAGGGCACACTGGATGACGAGGCTGGGGGAGAAAAAAGGGAATAAGAGCAGAAGAGGTGAGAAAGATTTTAACATTTCAAGGGAAACATTCTTGTCACCCTTCCTTGAGCTGCTCTTTGTAGTGAGGTTGTCAAGGATCAAGGCTATATATCAATGTGTGCAAGTCACTTAAATGTTGATATTTCCTATTTTTTTGCAGAGCTTTTGATATGGGACCACTAATGAGGGACCTTTTAACATGGAGTTCAGCATATAATTCTGATTTCTAGCTCTTCAAAGATCTAAAGTCTGAGCTGTTTTGAGGAAGCCTTTCATTAAGGATTCTTTCCTGATTTGTCCATACAAAAATGTATTTACATTTATATATTGTATTTTCTACATTCCGCTAGTCTGAGTATATTGACCTATTTTCCGTTTTTGCTAGACATAAACTAGTCACACATTGTGATTTTAATTTATTGTAAACATAATATCAAACTTAATTGACAACAAATAACTACATAAATAAATACATAGTGGGAATCAAGGACTCCAGGGAACAAAAAGCCTGTGAGAAACCAATGCTCAGAATACTGATTTCTGATAAACAGTAGCAGCATTAAAATATCTCTCAGTTTGACATGTGGCTGAAAGTTGCATATTGATTGTACTGAAGTGATTCCACAAAACCTTGCTGAGACAGGCAGTGCTAATCAAAAAAAAAGAATGAAAATCTTCAACAGGATTTTCATCTTTTCAGGAAATGAACGGGGGATGAATGTTTCTTGTACGAGCTTTTAATTATTTCTAAATTATCATCAGTCTTCTGACAATGAAGCAGGTGGATTATAACAGTTGCTCTGAATGTAAACATCTTTGCCAAATAAAGGAAACGTGCATTATTGCAAGCCTGTATTGACCATGTAAGATGATGAACATGTCGTTAAAAACGACAGAGCAAATTAATCAGTTTGATAAAACATGTGACAGCTCCCTGGATTTGCTGACTACTTTGAATAATTACAATAGCTCTTCAACAATATCACTCGCCATAGATCATTTAAGTCTTTTTCCCAAGGCACATTAATTCTTGCTGCTTTTCCAGTTTAACTCATTTACCTCATTCCTATTTACTGAAGTTTATTCTTTTTTTTTTTTTTTCTTACCCCTGAACATTACCTACTGTTTAACGTAAGCCAGCCCATGGCAGTCATTTCAGGAAAACAGAAATGTGCACCTCCAGTTATGCAAATATCATACACAAACCAGCAGACTTGCTGCTGTGCTTCTGTTTGCTGAGGAAGTAAAGCTCTGGGCCAACATTTCCAAAACTGGATACCTAAACCTATGCACCTAATTATATGAGCATAAATCCGAGCTGCTGATTCAGAAACTCTGAGTCACTCTGTAATTGCTGGACCTTCCCAGGCACACAAAAACCACATGGACCTGAATTCTCCATCCAGCCCAGCTGAGAGACACTGCTGCCCCCTCCGCCAACTCTGGGTCTCCTGGCTACTCTGGATTCATCTTCTGCATGCAGGGAAACAGAGGGCTGACGGTGTTGGTAATTCAGCAGAATATGTCACAATGGGAATGTGCCTCCCCTTGAATTCCCAGGAAATCTCATAAGAATACCCAGGGCTCCTTTTGCAGTATTTTTGCCGCACAGCCCCAGTACACCTACACGGTCATTTAACACCCCAGGATCCCAGTCCAGCATGATTTCCTTTCAGGTTATAATTACCTTACAGCTGGCTTTGTTTCTATTTACCTCAAACAAAAGGTGACTTTTAAAAAAGGAGTCATTATCCACAGCAAAGCTGTGTGCTGAAGAACTTATGTCTGCCTTCTGCTTGCCTGGTAGTGTGTGCAAAACAAAAAGAGAAGCTCTGCCAGGACTCCACAGCTTGGAAGATGTCATATACTTGGTATATGCAAATACTGAAATTTCTTAAGCCCAAATGTGGTATTACCTGAAAAATAATCTGCATATCAGTTGCCTAGATCTATCACAAACTCCCTTTGCATTCCAATACCGCTTTTTTCCAATTCACAAACTATTGGCTAAACTTTTTTTCCTAGTTTGTAGTTATCCATAGGCTGGGAACTTCATAAAGCAAAATAATTGAATGGTCTAGTTTGGAACAGGCAAGGTTGCTCCATCATTCCACAAATTAAATGACAGAAAATCTGACATCAGAGAACGACAAAGTGAAAAGTAAATAGAATGCTGTCAGTATTCTTCATATAAATTATCTTGAATATGATCTGGATTGTTTGGCACTCTATGTGATGTTGCTGACTTCCCTGCCAGAAATCGCAGAGCTCAGGGACCCTTCCAGTTAAGAACTTGTTATATGAATTGCTGCTTAAAAATTATCTTTATTAAAGGAAGAATAATGGTGTAGCAAGCTAAGAAACTGCGTTAAGAATGATGTAGTGCTGAAGACACTTGTAGTCCTTGTCATTGCACCCATATGGATTCAGAAATTAAAACCAACATGTGCTGCATTGTACAGTGGTCTCCTGCTATGGTTGTTCTTCGTAATACCTAAATAAACACATGTAGGCAGGGCACATCATAGCAGAATTTGCACCCAGTGCTATATTTTTATCACTGAAACTACCACATAGGTAATGACATAAGGGGTTAAAATTTAGAACATCATACAACAACCTGAAAATGATAAGAAAGTTCTAAAATATTTTCTGAATAAACTGAAAGACACCAGCCCCTACCTTAAAAATCTATGCAAAAATTGTGCACAAATTCCTTTGATGTGACTGCTAGACTTATAAGGTGCCCATAACAGGCAATTTTGATAATCTAATTTGCTTACTAGAATCTGTTTTGCTTATTTTGCTGTGAAATTGTGATTTTTTTTTTCTTAAACAAAAATCATACTGTCAAATTTCACTCCTGTCATTTTATTTTATTGCTAACTTAAATGACAAATACAAATATGACATGAATTTTGGCTGAACATTTCAATAAAATTTGCACAGAATCATTCACTTCATGGCAGTATTTCTTTCTGGCTCAGAGAACTGTTCAGATTCACTAACTCTCCTATCTTCAAAATAATAAGATCTTACTCACCTGTTTTCTAGCAACAGTCAGAAAGATGATGTTGGTCTGCTCAACAGGCACAACACCTACACCTGGTTAAATTCTGCCATCACCCATTAAAAGCCCCGAGGAGCCTCTGACTTTATATTGAAAAGGCACATACCTGTGCTCATCTAAAGTACTGCACACTTCAAAACAATAAACAGATCTGTTCAAAACAAAATAGTTATATGTTACCACAATATGAATGTAACATATTCCACTATCCACGTCATCATTATTGTCTTCTCAGAAACTAATCTAGTGATTTTTTTTTTTCAAATTAAACAGAAGGTTGCACTGACAAATAAAGGCCTTATTCTTACACGTATCCCAGTAAATAAAGCAGAGAAGCTAAATTAAAAAAAAAATACATTTTATATGGAGAGAACTGCTTTGAAATGGGCTTTCATAATGCATAAATTATTTGCTAAGAGGATTTACTGTCACTGTCTCTGCATTTTGGCTTTCAGCTATTCTCACTATGTTGTTTAAGTATTAGAATCAGTTCTCATCTCAAACTGTACTTACACAAACTGTAAACTTCAGATTTACAAGAAAATTAAATGTGGGAAAATAAACAGGAAATGGTAAAGCAAACAGATCCATCTGCAGAAGGAAACTGCCTCTCAGAATGTATTTGTTTAGAAACAAGTAAATGGATATAACAGAACATGATACTTAATTTAATTTGTATTGTAATCTACTTAAAAAAGGAGACAAAAACCAGGTGAATTGCTTTATATTCAAACTTGTCCTTTGAGTTTTCACTGATTCTACAAACAAAAGTTAATCTGATGTTACTCACACATCGTCCATTCCACCTTTAGTGGGAGCTTTGTATCAGTTAAGTCTCAACAAGTGTCCATGCACTGACAAATAAAGATACAGCTCCTGCCCAGAAGGGTGTACAGTTATGATTTAGCATGACATTAGATGCAAACTGAAACACTGGAAAGGGGATTAAGCAAACAGAAAAGAAGGACAAGTGCCAGTACAATAAAATGGCAGGAAGCTCTCTGGAAGGATGTGTTCTCATTCTCCTAGAGAAAATGAGAACTGAATGGCTGAAGGCATGAGAAGAGTCCAAAATGATGTGCATGTGAAAGCTGTTTGCATACAAAGAATAGGGTCATTCAAGGAAAAGAGAAGAAAGTCAAGCTAATATACTTTAGTTTTGGACATTCCTGTATATTCCTTTATTATTTCTTAATTTTGCAAAGATATTTCCCTTATATCTGATTATTTTAAATGACATCCAACTCCTTTTGACATCAGACTTGAGACAGCATCCCATAACATACTTAATCTCACAATATAGCTATTTGCCTCAATAACACTTGCTCCTGGGCCAGCCTCTTTTGGCCTCTGCCTCCATGAACAAACTAGTCTTAGGACTGCCCAGTGGCTCCAGAGCAGTGACCTGGGAGATTTAACTGTGGAACCCCACAACACACTGAAGGAAAAAGAAACTTTGGATAACGCATACTCATCTCTAGGCCATTTATCTCCCTCATATAATTACCCCAAAATATAAACCTAGATGGTTACAGTCATCCTTTTTTTTTTTTTTAAGGATGGGTGGCCTAAGCGACTAGGTAGGACAGCAAGAGGCACTTCTCATTCAGTAGGCCTCATTTCAGTCTCTGCTGTGCACTTTTTGTTGCTTTGTGTTTATAGGTACTGAAACTGTATTAAAAAAAAAACTCTCAAAAAATTAATAACAGTTTCGCAAAATGTTACTCAGAAAGTATTGCTGGTCTTATCCTCTTGTATTTTACCATGTAGTGTCTTTATCGAGGTAGATAATGTTTCTTTGTTCAATACTACAAGCATTACTAACAGAATAAAAAATAAAAGGTAACTTTTAAAATATCAAACACAAACTTTGGCCAAGATCATGCTAAGGCATACTATTAATGATTAAACTATTGCAATATTCATAGACTCAGTAAATTGCTCGTTAAAGTCCATTACCATTTTCCTTTTTATTTCTTCTGGCACTTTGTTATTTATTAGTAGAGTAAAAGGTCCTGGAAGATCTAACTGTCATTACCTATATCTTAATATGTTTGGCTATTTTACATTTATCCTGACCTTGGAACATTTTTTCACTTATTATCTTGGGTTTTAAGTTAATTATAACATTGTTGTTTTACACTCTTAGTTGCAACCTCACCTCAACTTTGCACACATGTGTGTCTGAAAAGTTAGTGCTTTAAAAGCTTCAATGGCACACTTAATAACCTCTCTCTTGAATTAGAACACTGCAACCTATGTAAACAACACTGAGTCAAACATCAGCCCACCAAGGCAAGAATTACAGTTTCATTCATAATCAGATGAGGCTATGCCCCATTGTGGCAGCCTTCAGATCACTAATTTTCTGAACCCTGAAGACCGAATGTGGGACAGGAGGCACCTGAAAGAACAAGCCTTCACAGTCAGGGCTAAAACAAATCCATGGCGGAGTGGCATAGAAGTGGTTCTGAAATCCTGTCAAATGCTGATTGGCATCCTATGGTGCTTAAAAAAATCTCGTTAAGTCTCACTGCAATTCCCAGAGCTCGAAGACAAGCAAAGTTTTTTTTTTTTTTTTTTCAGTTTGATCTATCAGGTTTATGGGAAAACCCAGGGATTGTGTTCTCCCCAACTTCACCCCCCAGAATTACTGTCTGCGTGGAATTTGACAAACTTGTCCATTTGCCTTAGCTGGTAAGGAGCTCCAACTGTACTGGGCTAAGCTAGTCTGGAAAATTAAGGTATATTGCTGTTGTGGTAGATATACACAATACAAACAGAGGCCTGGCATGAGACTCTGGAAAGCAGGCTGCATGCTGAGGCTCCAGAAACTTGTCCCTGCAGGAGTACATGTCCTACAGAGGTGAGAAAGCTGGCTGTCAGGACAGCTGCTTGCAGCCTGCCAGCCCTCAGTTGTGCAGCTCCTCCACCTGCCTGTCTGTGTGCATCTCACCCAGTCTGTGGCTGAGATATCTTGGTTACTTTAGTCAGTTTAAGCACTGGCTGCTGACAACCTTCCACTTCGCTCCCAGCTATACCTTCCAGCCTCCACCTTGTGTCAGAAATAGGACTTGAGCTATTGTAGATAAACTCCATGTATCTATTTGTGAGGTGAATTTGTGGTTGGATTGGGTTGCTGGTGCTTGGCCAGAGGAGGAGGAGGAAGGGACAACCAGGGCTAGCAGGGCAGTACTGACCCTTGCAGCTGCACCTGACACTTTAGGCATTGAATGCGTCAATGCTCAAACAAAGTGGAGACCTCAGGCTGATCCATGCAGGCTTCTCTGACCCTGGGATCATTGTAGCAAACAACATCATGGAGTGGGTAGGTGTGCTACCCACCATCAGGGACTAGTATCAGTGCAGGTCAGTGCTTGACAGAAAACTGTAGAATATAGCAGGGAATACTGCATCTGAACAGTGACAGCTCAAGGCTTTCAGTGTATCAGTCATTCATGTGCTCTACCTAAAGCTTTATGTGCATGGCATTTGCTTTAAAACAAACTGCCTCCAAGAAACATCCAGATCAGAGACTTGGTAAATAACCTGAAATAATCTATCTTGTTTCAAACAGAATAATATAATATAGTCTGTAAAACTAAATATAGTCTGTAAAACAGGCAATGAATATTTCTGTTCAAATGTTAGATATGTTAGATATATAACAGCAGCTTTTCAAAATTCAGATGCATTAGCAGACTCCTAGATGAAAACCTGTAATAGGACAATTACATACATAAATGAGACAGCACCTGAAATTCCAGTAAGAAACGGGTAAAAGAGGTGCATGCTATTGTAAGACTCCATGGGAGTCCTTCAGGACTTCATAGTCAGAGAATTTTAAAGGCTAGGTGCTGGGACCTTCAGTCCCCAGCCTAAAAAAGGAATGCTTATAAGTTTACAGTGTCAGCTAAGATGGTAACACAATTCTAAAGCACTGCAGGAGAAAAATAGCACAAGGGAAGCTAAGTCATCAAGCAGTGAAGTTAGGAATTACATTAACTTTGGCTTCTTCCATGTATTTATCTTGCAACAGATAAGTAAGGGCTGGATGCAGCCCCAAAGGTGACAGGGATAGTGGCAGCCTCTCCTTTGGGGTGTGGCTGCTCCCTATCCCATCACCGTGAATACAGCCACACTGGAACTCCACTCAGGGAGTCCAGGGTGAGGATCAGAAGAGTCTTCTGAATCAAAGTCATAGCAGCAGCAATAACAACAGCAAGACAAAAACATCTACTTTAAGATAAGGTTATATAGAGGCACAATGGTACAGCACTCACAAGACAATGACTGTACTGTGAAAAATTCTCAGTGTTTTGGATTTGCTTTCATCCTAACACTAATGCGAGCACAAAAGCTTTCCAATTCTTTTTTGTAAGAAGACTTTAAGAGTAAGAATCTACACTGTGCATCACTGCAGGCCACTACAGGATAAAGGAAACTGGAAACTTATCTCCTTTATCTACCTGGTTTGCAAGTTTGGGACATGCCCTGTTTCCCCTTAAGTAGGTCTTCCATTCTGCACAAAATCAACAGCCATACTTTTTACCTGCTTTGGCTTACTTTTCTCCAACCCTGTAGAT
The DNA here is from genome assembly GCA_009806455.1 of Tetrax tetrax. Classification (NCBI taxonomy): domain Eukaryota; kingdom Metazoa; phylum Chordata; class Aves; order Otidiformes; family Otididae; genus Tetrax; species Tetrax tetrax. The sequence goes on from WHYT01017617.1 coordinate 611,197, forward strand.
ACAGGAAAGAACTTTAGGTATGGAAAGAGAAACCAAAAACTTGTTGAGTTTATTTTTTTTTCCCCATCTAGTTCTCCTTGTCTGTTCCTTTAAGGGCTTTACCCAGCTCTTTGGAGCGCTTCTACCTCCTCACTCTTAATAGATTCAGTCCATGTTTTCCTATGGGCATTTCCATTTAAACATGCCACTGCTTTAGTTTTTCCTTACATAAATGACACTGAGTGAATGGTTCACCCCTCAAGTAATCATCAACCTTTAAAAAGTACTTGTATATCAGAATAAATCTTTAGCTGACCTCACTCTCAGTTAGCCCACCCCACAGCAGGCAGAAGCACGTGCATCCCCTGGACACCAGAGGCTATGGGATTTCTGGATCAGAAAGGTGCTGTGATATATTTCTCCTCATAGAATTCTCCATCATTTTAACCACACAGCCCCCGAATCACAATCTATTTGCTTGGATTTTTATTTTTATTTTTTTTAAACAATTCTCAGGCTATAATCTTAAAATACAGTATAATCTACGGTAGCGTTTCTTTATCTTTTGAAAACCTTACTCCTCTCTTTTTTTCGTTGTCTGTCTCCTGCAGAAGGCCTGAGTTGTCTTAGAAGAAAGTACTTCTTAAGCTTTTCCTAAAGCTTTTCAATCAATCTCAAAGTCTCTGTGATCCTCAGGAGGATTGCAGATCACTGCTTGAAAAAAACCCAAATATTCTGCAACTAAATATATTCCCAAGTCTTCCTTATTAAGGAATTGAATTTAAAATCTGATAATACAAGAAGAATATGGCAAATTAACTACAGGACAAGTTAAGAAAATCCTTTAAGAAACCACTTTGATACTCAGGTTACTCAGAGTTTTATTAATTGCCTATTCACCCACCTAATTAAAACACTTTCCTGAAATTGCAATGAGCAAGCATTACAGAAAATTTTATTTTAGTCTCACATTTCCATTCAAAAATGGTCAGCCTTTCATCTGATGAAAATTAAATAGGATAGATTCATAAAGTGAAGTAATATAGAAAACTCAGCTGAGACCATTTGATTTTTAACAGCTTGTTCCCTTGTATCCAAGAGCTTAAATAGGCCTCTATTTCAGCTTTTTGATTACTTTGAAATGCGCTGCTCTATCTTCCTGTATTCATCTTATGGGAGGCTTATTGATTTTGTGAGAAATCCATTTTCTAGTTTTCCAACAGGCTATAAAACTGTCATTGTCCATAGGATGAAATTCTTAATGATGCTTTACATATTGGCCTTGTTTCTCCTTCCTCCATTCCCCTTTACATGCCCTGAGAAATTTCCCCAAAGACACCCAGCATTTCATACAGCAGCTCCAGCCCCAGCACAGGCTGCCCGCAGCGGCTCCAGCTGTTGGAAAGGGAGCTGAATGGTTTCCAGCTGCTCCAGTCTGCTCAGTTCACCACTAGTTACTGCTGAGGCTACACTTCACCTAGAAAGATTTATATTAATAAAGTGTTATGGCCTATAAGTAGACGATTGTACGAAGTTTGTGGAGTTTTTTGGATGTCATCTAACAACGCTCACAGTAGGCACTTCTTATTCTCTAGTGCTTATCAATGTCTCTCTTGGGTATCTCCAGTACAAGATAATTCCTAGTATTAAAGCAGGGGAAGAGTATACAGCCAAAAAGGGGAGAATAAAAATCTGAGATCATTGAAATATTCACAGCTTCATGATGAGGCTTCCACAATTTTCAGCTAAAAGAAAAGCTAGGGAAAAAACATGAGACACTCAAAAATACGCAAGAAAATATGTTGTGTCCCAGGAAATCTGGGCACCCTAGCTCCAGCTAATTTGGAGAAAATCCACAGGTTGCCATCTGTACTCCCTGCCCAGTGAGGATAGGGACCTGGCCAAACGTAGTTGGCAAGGAGAGGAACAGATGGAGAAGAAAGGATCATCTTTCCAAAGGACAGTACAGCTGTCCCTCCTGTGTGCACTCACTCCAGACTCTTGAAAGGAATTCAGCCAGAACTTCTGCCATGGACTTGCAGTAACTGCAATCCCTCACATAAAGACTATTGCATTAAGCAATTATCTAATCCTAATTGCAGTTCAGGCAAATGTCTAAAGGAAATTGTTTAAAACTCTAGGAACAGAATAGTTTAAAAGAAACTGAGTGGAAATTTGAGTCCACACAAGTCAGTATGAATTTTATTAAAAGTTGAACTTAACAGATTCTTCGTGCTATGATTCTAGTTCCGGGTTTGTTTTGTACTAATAAAATAAATTTTGCAATTTTTGTTCTTTTTATACTGTGTTTCTTAGCGGGCAAAAGCTGGAAGGCATTCAGAAACCAGACTTCCCACAGTTTCTGACTGCTGTCCAGCTTCTGCTATTTAAAAAAGCAGTTATGGCTGAAAGTATTGCTTTCAGAATTAAGGTAAAAAAAAAAAAAAAGTACCAGACAGACAACATTTAAGAAGGATTCTTCTAAATTGTTCTAAACATTTGGAAAACCTCAATGAAGTGTGAAAAATTATTAATTTTTAAATTTAAACATCCCTATTTTTATTTTACATTTGAAAAGTTGACAGAGAAGAATGAAATTCTCTGTGAAAAATTTAGCTTACTGTAAAACTTTATTTTTAGAGAATGTCCCTCAGTTGCCTCTATCCCAGAGCAGAAGGCTGGCTGCGTTCTGTACCTGTTCAAGAAGCAGCATGCACTGAAAAATGCCTCTTCTGATTTTAGTAATGTTATAAATGGACTCTATCGGTGGCTGACAATACTATAACTTTTTCTTAAAACATCCAAAGAGGAAGTCTCAGTGTTCTTTTTAGAAGTAAAGTTTGAAGACAAGTTTGATAAATATAATGTTGTTTCTTCGGTCTTCTTGTCATATTAATGGAGCATTTGTTGAAAGTAGGATATACCTTCTGCCTGGGACTATATAAAACTGATTCATACAAGTCTGATTGCTCCATGCTTCACTTGAAAGAAACAGAAGAAGTTGGAATGATTTTTCCCTTAAGCCTTATTTCTAAGCACTCTAGGGGTATTCCACAGATGCTATGAGGTTGTATGTGTTGACATTAACACTAAATGAAGGTACTGTTATATGCACATTTGCAACATGAAGTGTCAGAATGACTCACGTACAGAGAAAACAAATGTGAATTTCCTTGAGCTACATTGAACCTAGCAATAGAGACAAGAAATACAGACTCTGAAACAAAGCCCTGAGCTTGCATTCCATATGTATGTATATTTATGACTGCTTGTTTCTTTTTTATTTTCTTATTTATGAACCAATTATGTAATCTGGGGTTGAATCTTGGCTTTGCTTTTAACCTCCTGAAAGGCACAGCACAAAGAGAAGCTGTCCCATGAGCAGTCTGGGAAATGACACATAGTTATAGTGTCACCCTTGGTCTCCCTGCGGCAGGGGCAAGAGGGCAATGCAGGGCAGCAAATATCTAGCACAAACTATTTCCTCCACAGTGGAAGCAGATCAAAGGCCTTGGGCAGCCCTGGAAGAGATTCTCTGTCCATTCTGGTTTTTTTTTGACTAGGGAGGTTGGTCTTCTTGTCCTGCAATATGCAATTCAGACAATAAATGTAAGTGATGTACTCTTATTATAAAAACGGACTTTTGACAAGGGCATGTAGTGACAGGACAAGGAATAATGTCTTTAAACTGGAAGAGGGTAGATTTAGATTAGATATAAGGAAGAAATTCCACTATGAGGGTGGTGAGGCACTGGAACAGGTTGTCCAGAGAAGTTGTGGATGCTCTGTCCCTGGGAGTGTTCAAGGCCAGGTTGGATGGGGCTTTGAGCAACCTGGTCTAGTGGAAAGTGTCCCTGCTGAGGGCAAGGATGTTGGAACTAGGTGATCTTTAAGGTCCCTTCCAACCCAAACTATTCTATGATTCTGCAAATGTATTCCTCTGCAGAGATGTATTTGCCAACTCATAGGCCAGCCTCCTGATAAAAATAATCATAGTTTTTAAAATTTAGCTTTAATTGCAGCTCAGCTGGACAAAACTGAGCAACAATATATATCAGTCACATAAACACATGGTCTATTTTTTTAAAAAAAAAATCTTTTATCAATTGCTAGGATCCAGTATTTTGATTTAAAATATTTTCAGATAGCAATCTCTTTCTTACGTGTTTATACAGAGACTATGAACCTCTTCTAGATATAATGTCTTGTGAGACGGAGAAATGTTAACGCTCCCAGTTAGCAAAGGGGGGCAGATTAAACTGTTTGCTGATGGTTATGCAGCCATGTTTACAACAGAACAGGGAGTTATGTGTTTAGGGCCTCCTAAGGCAGCGCACCCATCAGAACACAGATCTACCCCTCTGACTACAGTACAGATTTATCCCTGTGGTTTGGCTATTAGTGTTTATTTTGATCACCTCTTGGAAGAAACTTGGGTCCAACTGGAAAAACCTTGCTGTGAGCTTGGAGTCTAACAGTTTTCTGTAATTGTTTATGCACAGCTCCTTTATAAACATATAATACAGTTTAAGTTTCAACCTTATGAATTGTTCCATCCGTCCATACTATTTTCTCTTCAACAAGCCTAAAGGATGTAGCAAACAACCTCTTTCATAGATAATACTAAACAAAGTTGAGTTTAATGCAGAAGAAAACAGAACAGAGACATCACTTGCTTGATCCAGATGAGAAAAAAATATCTTTCTGATTCAACATTGTCCAAATACAAGAAGAATATATCATAACATGCCTTATTTCTTTTTTTTTTTGTAGAAGGAGAAAACCAATATAAATAAAAAAATCTCTCCATGGTATAACTGGAGACTCTTACCATTAAAGCAATACCACCACAAAGAAAAAAAAAAAAAAAGCTAAGGAAATGAGGGATATCTGGAGAAACCCTAACTTCTGTAGGTAATATCATATGTTGTAAAATGGACAAAACAATACTGCTTATTTTATGTGCCAACTGGGAAACTTTGTTGTGTGACACTGAGGAAAACTGTAAATACTAAACATTTTGGTTGTTGTAAATCAACAAGTTATTCCCCTACCAAATGGGATGGAGGAACTCACTCGTAACAGTTGAAAAAAAAGTACTGTCAGCGCCATTCACCACTCACTGAAATGTTGCGCTGGGAAGAGAGCCCAGCAAGCTGCAGCAGAGGTATGCTGAATAGAACACCTCCTTCCCTTTCCAAAATTTCTACCCACACATTCCTATTTCCCAGAGAGTTTGGCTGTCCTTTCCCTACTTATGTGTGGGGTATGGGCAGTTGATTATAAAGGGTCCATTATTCACTCTCCTTTTGATAGCAAGAGATTAAATTTCTTAATTTACAAAAAAACATAGATGTTACATAGTCTACATTAAATGTTGTTAATTATTGTTTGTCCATTCACTTTATTCTATGTCATGTATACCAGGATTTTATAGCTGTAAAACTTTCCTTTCAGAAAAGACTAGACAGAATATTTTTGGTTTGAAGTTGTACATGGTGATGTTTTGCCCAAAGACATCAGTATTGGCACAGTTGTGGAAGTGTGGTGTTGTCGGAAAGAAGGGGAAATGAAAGTGTGCTCCAGCTGTGTAACATGTAGAAGCTGATAGAAGTGCTTGCCAGAGACTGGGAGAAAAGTCAAATGGGAAAATAATATCCAAAGTAGAATAAAGTGGAAAAGAAATAGAGGGAATGGTCCAGAAAGGATGTGATATTAAAGATCGCAAATACACCCAAAATTGAAGTAGGGTTATACCTGTATCACATAAGAAGTAGCTGTACTTTTTTTTTTCTGAGCAAAACATCTCTGGTGAGGCTGCACTTTGAATAGTGTGTTCAGTTTTGGGCCCCTCACTAAAAGAAAGATGCTGGAGTGTGTCCAAAGAAGGGCAATGAAGCTGGTAAAGGGTCTAGGGTCTAGAGAACAAGTCTTATGAGGAATGGCTGAGAGAACTGAAGGTGTTCAGCCTGGAGAAAAGGAGGCAGAGGGGAGACCTCATCGCTCTCCACAACAGGATGAGAGGAAATGGCTTCAAGTTGCACCAGGGGAGGTTTAGATTGGATATTCGTAAAAATTTCTTCACCAAAAGGGTTGTCAGGCATTGGAACGGCATTGCCCAGGGAAGTGGTGGAGTCACCATCCCTGGAGGTATTTAAAAGACAGTTAGATGTGGTGCTTGGGGACGAGGTTTAGTGGTGAACTTGGCAGTGTTAAGCTTACACTCGGACTCAATGATCTTAAAGGTCTTTTCCAACCTAAATGATTCTGTGATTCTAGCAGAGGTCATCTGGAATACCTTGTGCAGTTCTGGCCTCCTGTGTTTAAGGAGGAGAAACCACAGACCACAGCAGGAGCAGAGACGACCTCTGAGGAGAAAAAGGGACCCTCATCCTCAGAGTGAAGTCATGCTGGAGGCTGAGGAGCATGACTTCTGTCCATAAACATAGCAACAGACAACTCATTGCCGCTACCCTAAAAGGGAGGGTAGCTATGAAGAAAAGCAAATGCACAGTACAATGGTATAAAAACAGTTGTAAATGGAGTTACAGTAGTATTTGAATATCATCAGAAAATTGTCAAAATATAGATTAATCTGCTCTCCATTATATACTCCAAGACAGATGGAAAATGAGACTTGATTTAATACCCTTTTTTTTTTTTCCACAGTAGTGCACTTTAGTCTCTCAATATGCATCACACTAGATTTATATTCTTAGTTAAAAAAGCCGTAACTTCTTCAGAGTGAAGAAGCATCAACTGTGTACAATGAATCTGTGCAATGATGTGTTCCTTTAAGATTAAAAAATGCATGAAATACTGTGGAGTTGAAAGCAAAAAAGTTAGCTAGGCAATCCATTAAAATTACTATTCTATTTACAAACAATACAGCAATGTAGGAGACTATAAATAGGATTTTGGTTCCCAGAAAGTCCTGTAATTACAATGGCAAAAAGAGTTGATATTCAGTCAAGTTTTTGTCTCACGATTCTTGTATGTGCAGCCATGTCCACAGCATGTGAGCATATGGGTGACCGTTCTCCACGCACAGCGCAGATGCCAGTGCAGGCATGTGCTCTTACCCTGGTCTCTGCTATCTTGTTGAATTTTAATACAGTGAAATGAAGTGTGTTTCTGGGGTGGAACACAGCAACTGTTCAATGGCACACAGCGATGCTCTGCAATAGCGTAGGATAAAGTGCAGAAAGGAATACAATACTGTATTTAACATTTCCTAAGGGGGGTTTCCCTGTAGCTGTCTCTCCTTTTAAGTACAAGGAGGACAGTAAGCCGCACCTTGCATCCTATTTTGCATGTACAGTACTGCAGCTTGCAAAACAAAACGTGGCTAAATGTGTATGAATTCATACAGAAACATGTAAGGGAAACAAAGACACCGGGACATTTCTTCTGCTCATGTCACTTGTCTAGCTGACTATTTTCCCTGGGAGACAAGCTGTTAAATAACTGTTGAAAACTATGTCCTGAATCTTTTTTTTCCTCAGAGCCTTTTTCTTAATCTTCAGAATTTCTGCCATATAAAAGGGCTATAAAACTGCAGAATTAAACTAAAACAGCAAGGACTTTATCCTCTACTGGTAAACTAAGATGAATCTGACAATTTGTAAAATGTGACCATCTAGGGAAATAAGAAGGTCTTATGATGTTTGAAGTCTTATCATCTCATACTTTAAAAATGTTTTGAAACCTCAGTAGCTTGGAACAGAGTTAATTCACAGCCACAAGGAAAGAGGTTACACTTCATTTAAAGCTGCAAATTCTTTTAATGGTGTTCCACCATTTGAGACACTGGAGAATTTCCACTCAGGGCTGACAAGGACAGTAAACAAACAAACAAAAAAAACTAAAATGGCAGAAATACCAAAAAGATTAAAGATGCCTTTGGCTGAGCTCTGGAGGCATGAGGTTTATCATCCCATCTCAATCCAGCACTGAGCACACAATGTTAGGGCATGACACCAGTCACACAGCAATTTTGTGTGTGTGTGTTTATGCATAAAAGAATTCATAGACAAAGTGGGGAAATACAACTGATGGACTAGGATGCTTTTCAGGATCTTGTTATGACAGTGATCACAGAAATGTGAAAAACATTGCAAATACTGACCCTAAAATATAATGTAGTGAAGAGAATCAGTTGAGAAAAGCAATCTCCTTTCTCTTAGGTGAGCAATCAACAGCTCCAGGACTGTCTTTTTATAAATGCTGAGGCTTCTTTTAAAGAGTATCTCTTTCTGAAATTTAGAGTTGCAAATTATTTTCCCACTATGGTGGGTTGGTATCAAAACTAGCAATGGAGGAAAGAAGCGCTGACTCCTCTACTCAGAACTACTCAGATGAAGGACTCTGACTTGGATCTAGACCACAAGTAAACTTTGTTTGATCTGGCCAAGCTCACATGTACATGATGGCTCCTGCATTTCTGTGGGAGGTGCTGCCATTTTCCCAGTTTGTCTAAGAGTAGCCACAGCTTGCCATCAAACTTGCCAGCTACGAAAGTGGTTTGCTGTGTCTGATTCGCTCCACAGAGCTGGGGCCTGTACTCTGCTTCATGCAGAATGGCTCTCGGTAAAAATGCCCACTAGACTTTGCTAGAAATTGGCAAGGGAAATAGCTAAAAATCTGTTGGGTAATCTTGCTCTTCACCCTTCCCCTGCTAATTCAACACATCAACTAATAACTATTTAAAGTACAGACAATTTAAAAATGTTATTAAAAATACAGCCAATAAAGACTCCCAGCTTGCACACGAGATCACATGCACCAGTCTGAAAAACTGATACTACAATTTGAAATCTTACCACAGATGTTCCCTGTCCCCCACTTCATTCAATTTTCATCAGAAGAAAAAGCTCCAAATGAGAAATAGGGTTGGTGGCTTGAAGCTTGGGTTTGGTGAACAAGAGAAAAATGACCACTCCTTTTCAGAGAACTTTCTACCACCTTGTTCTTTCTGTATTAGCTAAAGAGCTCCTGCCTTGCCATTGTTTTACAGGTACAATTACTGCAAGGCATCACAGTGACAGAGGCAAACATTACAGTATCCAGATCACTGTGGGGGTGTCACACATAATTGAAGTTATGTCTTGGAATTGTATCTCCTGGAAATCAGTATGAATTATGTGAAACAAATGTCATGTTCTCCCTACAAGAAACAATGCTCAATAGCCAGAGCTGGTTAGAGAAATAATAATTGATGGAAGATTTTTTCATTAGAAAATGTTATGTCAGATCTGAAATGTTTTGCTGGAACACAACTCTTTGATTACATAATTGGAAACTTTCAAAACAAATTTTGTTCCAATATACAATATCTCTTTTTGATCAAACTTGCATTCAGCTGAAGTAATATATGTGATAAAGTATATATGATATGCTATACCTAAACTTTATTTCTATAGGTTCTATATATTTCATTGCTTATTAAAATGCTATGTTACAGTAAGGCCACATTAATCTGAAGTCTGTGAGCCTTTATAGCTGAACTTACACCTCAAAATACCCACTAACAACCTATCAGCCCTTAGTGTGCATCCTGCACCCCTGCATTGCAAGAAGCTGGAGCCACATGCGGCACCAATAGGGCAGAGTTTCTGAGGTGGGACCCTATTCTCAAACCCAGGTAAGTTAATTCAAAATAAACCTTTCCACGTGAAGTCTCTCCTGGAAGAAGTCAGATGTTCAGAGTCACTGCTGTCTGTGTCTCTGGGGGACATAACATTGTACATTAAGCTAACACAGGACTTCTCAGTGACTGTCTGGAACAGCATACTTTTTGCCTTCGTGTTGGGAGATACCAACATCCCTTCCGCTTATGGCTGCTGAGTCTTTCATGTGAAGCATCAGGCTGTCTTTCAATTCTATTTTAATTTAAAATACAGAATTTCAGTTTTCATTTTTGCTTTGATTTCACCAGAACAAACATACCTCAGAAACTGAAATTATTGTCTTAATTATACAAGCTCAGAATTTTTGCAGTAGAAAGATTTGCTGCTAAATTGAGGAAGCAAGCCTGCAAAAGAACAACATTTTTATTAAGACTGAGATGGAAATTTGCCTGCTTCTTATGCTCACTTTTTCATCTTAGGAGTGATTTGAGAAAGCCAGTGGAAGATTTGAGTTTAAATACGACCTCACTACCAGCCCTCCTCTGCACTGTGGCAGAGAGGTGTGCACAGCAGGCTTAGGAGGAACATGGGTAGCAATAAAGGCTGGTTGATGTAGTGGAGCTGAACTAAAACCAGAGATTCAGTGGATGTAAGGACCCTTGCATATGAGGGTAAGGAAACTGGTTTATTGCACCACCTCTCCATATTGCAGCTACATCACACTAAGCAATGATGGAAGCCTGAGTGATACAATGCTCGAATTCATTAGACGAATAGAAGCATCACATCATTTCCATAATTCTTCCAATTTCTGGACTTCATGCGTAATAAGCACAACCAATGGTTTTTGATTGAAAATAATTTTATGAAAATTAAGCTCCCTGGACTTGTTTTCTAGGTATGTCTGGGCCGAATATCATAATACATGCAACTCTGCAGTAATGGTACAATAATGCCTGCAACATTTAGATGCTGTCTTTAGTTTCTCAAGCTACTTATTCTGACCTCAATACTGAACAGATATGACAATCATTTGCAGTTAGGTATTCTGCTCATTTTTCTTATGTCTCTTCAATGCTTTTCTCTAGCACGTACAAAAATAAACACACGAAGGACACAATTGGATTTGCAAGGATCAAAGGCACTTATGTACTGTTTGGGGTTTTTTTAGTATAGTTTCTAGCCTTGCTTCTTACACAGACGTAGCTTAAATATCTATGTATCTATGTGTATGCATAGGCACTGCTTGTGTCCTCTTCTTACAAGACTTTGAGTTGTCTGCCAATTAAATTCATATTTGATATAGAAGAAAAGACCTCAGAATTCTGAAATGTCTACAAGTTTTGTGAAAATGAGTGTCAGGATAAAAGAGAGAGACCCTATCTACATAATACTCTGGGGAGATATGACCCTATCTTTGATAGAAAAGAGGTGTTAAAATGTCTCAACTATAGAAAAAGCATCAGAATCTCTGTCTTATTAAAAACCAGAGAATCTCATCTGATCACATAGATCAATTGAGTGAAATCTTCATTCAATTCACTTCTCATATTTTTTTCCTTTTCCTGCTAATACTGTATACCATACTCCCTCTTTGTTTGCAAGGATAGCATATAACTACAAATAATGCATGTGTTTACCATGTAGTATCACTTCCCAATTCCAATTCCACAGAAATTTAAAATCAGTCCCATATATAATAGCCATGCTCATTTTAGTTTGGTATTATTTGATACTGTGCTGAGGTACAGATGTAACTTCAAGGAAGAAGATAGTCAAGTATAAAACCCTGCTTTGTATTTTTAATAATCCATTGTACAGAGGTATTGTGAAAAGTGATCAAAAAGCATTAATAAGTCTTGAAAAATCAAAAATCTTCATTTTAAAATCAGGGGGAGAAAATGCAAAAAACTGCTTAGCAACATGGGAACACTTAGCAAATGTGATCGACCAAACATGGTGCTGTCAGAATAAATTTTCACACAAAGATCTGAAAAAAGCTCAAAAATCTGGTACAGTGGAAAAGCTGTCTCACCAACTTAACATTATGTAGGAAGGCATGCTTTGGCAATAAGAACAAGTACTGAGAGTCAATACAAGACTATGTCCTCAGGTGCAACATTAAATTTATTAGCACTAAGTGCCTACTTGTAAGGAACGATGTCATTTGTAATTATTATTTTTCTCTTTTTTTTCAGAAAAAGAAAATTGCCTGACTATCCATTAGCTTGTATCAGAAGAAGTGAGGATGGAATATAACAGTTTCAAGAAAATTAAAATGTTGTAAGTCCAGATAATGAACAAGAGGTTATTATCCAGTGAGTCAGCTCTCTCAACTTCAATTTTTTTTCCCATCTTGAAAGCACCCTCTCTGAGCTGCAAGTTCTATTCCTTTTAACTTCAGATACGTAGACCCAGCAGTACATTTCTATTGATAAGTGAGTGCCTGTATCTCCTGTGACAGGAATAAAATTAACATGATGCTTAAGATACTTTTAAAATTCACAGATATGAAAATAAACTGTAAAAATATGCTTGAGATTAATTTTTTATTCATGCAATGTAGCATCTATCAGTTTACATGTATGGTACTCAGGGTTGCTATTGCTATTCTCTGAACTGAAAAACTGAATTAAAAAATTAAAATTGCCTTTTAAACTGGTCTGCTGGGTGGAAAAGGACATTGCATCTCAGTGAAATGATTTTATCTAGGAAAAAACAGAACACTGAAGCTAGGGAAAAGACATACAGCCCTCCTCTATTCTTCGAGCCAAAGTACAGCCAAGAATAATGTGTGATATTATCAGCAAATATTCTTCATAGGTGGCAAACATAATACAAGCATTGGTAACTCAGCAAATAAAGTAATAGCGATTTTCAAATGCTGTAATGGAAATGCCAGGGCCATTAAAGAAAGGTCAGTAAAACATGCACACACTGGTAAGGATCCTAAAATTTAGAAAATAAATTGAGAAGGGGTTCTATTCACTCTCTGAATATACTGTCGATGAAGGACAATCATAAGATTATTTTAAAAATGTATTAATACACATATATTCATTTATGCATATGGTTAGTTATATGTCACAGGAATGTTACAAGGACCTGATTATTGGTTGCATTTTCAAAAATAAAGGCTTTTGACATGAAACCATTTGCGATCTATTTTTATTTTTAAGTCCTTATATGGTTCTGGTTGGTGTCTGCGATCTGCCAAAGAGAAAACTGGGCAAAGCTAAAGTTAATAGACCCTCAATTCTCCTTTAATTGTGGATCTAAGGATGGTACAAGATGTTATACTGATTAAAGTACACTTTGCTGTAGCTGGTATTGAATCAAATCCATGGCCTCTGGCTCCTCACACAACTCACAATACATTTTCCCATCAGGGACTGACATATTGCCTCTTTTTCTGGGGTCCTCACACGTATGAAGCAAAAAGGTCAGGTGACTTCCCTTTGGGTTTGCAAGCTTTGGGAAGTGTGTAGAAGTGTTTTCCTCTGGTGCTTTGGACCCCGACTGTGATGCCATTGCAGCCAGCCCCAGGGACAGCTCCTGCATCCCACTCCCTACATTGGGAACCTTCCTCACTCGATGGATGACACCTCTCCCTCATCACCACAAATGTGCAAACACCCCTCCTGACTTGGCTTTTCTTCTTACTGTGGACTTGTACAGCAGGCAGTAACACTCAAACACTGTTTTTAATAAAGAGTGACACCCTTCACTCTTTTGTATGTGAAGTATAAAGCAGGAAAGCCACGAAACTTAATGGTCCCCATTGCAATCATTCAATTCAGTGAGTACTTTGGAGTACAGGTCTCATGAAAGACATCATAATAAAATAAACATATGAATTCACATTTTACAAAGCTAAAAAAGGGCCCAGTAAGAACATCGCTGTGAGAAAATGAGACCATTTTCTTTGTCATTGTACCTCCTGAAGTTTCAGATTTTCTATAGTGTTTCTGTGTATTGTTGAGGTACTCCATACACTTATGTGAAGGGAAACTTCACTAATTTTGCATATCTGATAGATGCAGACTGAAACAGAGTTATGCAGAGTAAGTTAAGCAAGAATCCTGGATCTAAATTGAGTAATACCTAAGACACATGTTGTGTACAGAGTAAATAAGACCATGTGGCACTGTAAATGAAGATATGAGGGGTCCTAAAGTTTCAAGCAGAAAGAATAGTCAGAGATGCTAAAGAAACCATTTTCATTAACTGAAAAATTCTATCAAATTATATTTAATACAAGTCTATAAAAGCTACTAAATGAACTGTCAGAAACTTTTTCTAAATCCATTCCAATGTTACCAACATTTCAAATAATAATATTTTTTTAAAAAAGATGCATTGAAAGTATTGAAATATTCAGTTATATCCTGAAAAAAATGCAGTGATCCTCAATTTGGCATTATATTGGGTTCTGACATTTTCATTACATTCTAAATTATAAACATCAGAGAGTTCATCAAAATTTCAGATGATTTTGCTGAATCATTTCAAAGAAGATTTTATTTTTACTGGGTTGTATGAAGAATTTAAAGGCTCAGTTTTTACAGAAAATGAAACTACATTTCAAAGCCCTCAGAATTCTTCATAAAGATGTTTTCCTGCCTTTCATATAGCAGTATATAAACTTTGTAGTCTTTGGACTGGTGTTCAATCACAGCAAAACTTTTAGTATTCTAATATATTATACAAATTGTCTTACCTGACAAATATTGTTTTCAAATGACTATTCAAAACAATGTACTGTGAAATAAGAGAGGAAAAGAAATAGAGGATGATATGGAGTATGAGGAAAGAACATAGGTGAAAATAAATTAAGGACAAAGTAAAAAATGTCAAAACAAAAAGGGAATTTAAGTGGGATTTTCAAAATTTTTCATTGTTAAAAGTACAAAACAATGTTAAAAGAACTCAATATCTAAGTTAATTTTGTAAATAACAAGAGCAATTAAAATAAATTAATTTTTATTAATTGAATATCTTTTCTAAGCATTGTAATATCCAAATAATTTAATTTACCTTTGCATAGTCTTTAAAGAAAGAGAGCTGACCACTGAGGGCAATGTACTTGGAAATCAGAATCACAGAATCACAGAATTATCATGATTGGAAAAGACCTAAAAGATCATCCAGTCCAACCATCACCAATACTTCTCAGCTAAATCATATCCCTCAACACAACATCCAAACGTTTCTTGAACACCCCCATGGTGGGTGACTCCACCACCTCCCTGGGAAGTGCATTCCAGTGCCTGACTACCCTTTCCGAGAAGTAATATTTCCTAATGTCCAGCCTGAATCTCCCCTGGCACAGCTTGAAACCATTGCCTCTAGTTCTATCACTGTCTACACGAGAGAAAAGGCTGACCCCTAGCTCACCACAACCTCCCTTCAGGAAGTTATAGAGAGCTATAAGGTCTCCCCTGAGCCTTCTCTTCTCCAGACTGAACAATCCCAGCTCCCTCAGCCGCTCCTCATAAGGCCTGTGCTCCAGACCCCTCACCAGCTTCGTAGCCCTCCTCTGAACACGATCCAGGGCCTCAATGTCTTTCTTGCAGTGAGGGGCCCAAAACTGAACACAGTACTCGAGGTGCGGCCTCACCAGTGCCGAGTACAGGGGGACAATTACCTCCCTGTTCCTGCTAGTAACACTGTTTTTGATGCAAGCCAGGATGCCGTTGGCCTTCCTAGCCACCTGGGCACACTGTCGGCTCATGTTCAGCCGAGCATCAATCAGTACCCCCAGGTCCGTTTCCTCCACACAGTCCTCCAGCCACTCCGCCCCAAGCCTATAGCGCTGCCTGGGGTGGTTGTGGCCGAAGTGCAGGACTCGGCATTTGGTCTTGTTTCTACAGACACATATCAGATAATCTGCCAGACAGGGACAGCTGCAGCTTGAGAGGGGAAAGGGGAAACAGCCTTCACATGGGAGCCACACAGCAAAGAGCCCCAGCTGCCCCTCTCCTTACCACCTGGACAGTGCTGCAGACTGCCTAGACTTAACCTTCGCCTTCTACCCAGCAAACTTGCCCCTGCTGTGCTTGCTGTGTTTCTATTTCTAATAGAAAAAAAAAGAATCAAATAAATCACAGAGCAGAAAAACAGAAATGCATCAATAACAGAATTGGATTAGTGACTGCTGATAGGAAAAGTAATTAATTTCATATTACTAACCTTATGCTAAGAACTGAATCAATACTAATACAAAGTGAACTGCACGAGATGTACCCCTTACTAAGTTAAATGTTCACAATATGGGATCACAGCTTCAACCTACTGTGAGCTTATTTGTGATGAGAAATATGAGTAAAGATTATCAGTAAGCACAAGGTATTTTGAAACAAAGAATTTGCAAGAGATGTTTAGTAAGTTTGCATACCTTTTCACATGCATATCAGTAATGAGTAAGGTACCAAATTTTGTATCTGCGAATCTTAAGCCACCTGCAAAATGTGCTTTGGGACTGGAAATAAAATGAAATATTGATGTCTCTAATTTGGATTTAAATTGAATATTCATTCTATACAGGTAAATATGGATTTGTAAAATATCCAGCTTTTTATTCAACAGAAATAGGGTTTTTTTTTTTTGCTATTCAAAGTCCTGATTATTTAAAAAATGTTTTAATTTTGTACTTTAACTTTTCTGCAGCTGTGATGGTATAAGGACAGAATGGAAACAGCCTGAAGGCACAGGTAATCTATTAATCTTCTAATCTTCTATTAGACAAGTTGTGATAATTAGGAAAAGAAGACAACTTTTGGATTCAGGGTTACATGATACATTTTCTTTGTCAAGGAAGCCAGCATGAAAAATATCCTATCCCTACACTGCAGCTCCTCACACCACCACTGCTGTCAATGAAAGTGGTAATGGGTGTCATGATGAATTTTATCATTGGTGTAACCTGAGTAAAAATAATCCCTTTTGAGGAAAGGTCATGGGTTTACTTTTGATTTTGTAGCATTTTTTTTTGTTGTGTGTTTGTTTTTTTTTTTTTTTAAATAGATTCACTGATACAGTTAAGACATTGTAAACAGCTGTATTGTAAAAGCAGAATATGGTGCTGAGGCAAAAATGAGTGAGTAGGAACCTTTGGCAAGGGGCCTGTTCCCTTGTGGAAATCCAGTTTTGCAGTTCCCTCATCCAAGCTATTATGGTGAAGCAAAATGAACAATTAAAGCAGCTAAACTTAATCTTTCTTTAGATTTCAGTGACTACTGGGCAAGATCACCATTGGCCATAGCAGATGATTACCTGCTTCATTCATATGAAGATATCCAGTCACAGGGATCTAAATTTATGTTTCTTAATCTCAAACTGAATCTTACAGAAATCATACATTTCCCTGCATATTAAGTATGCTTTTTCTTATAATTATAAGCATGGCTGTCTTAAAGCATGAAGGGACATGCCTCTTGGAGAAGAACTGCTCAACTGGAGCCCACCAGATCTGACACTGAACGTCTGAGACACTGTCAGAGCACCATGCAGTTGTAGGGAGACCACAGGCCACCAATTCAGCTCTGCACACCATTGCAGGGAGGTACTCGGCAGCATAAAAAACCCTTGAGGACTGAGGAATGACTTTGCTTATTATCATGCCTGTCAAAAGGACATGATGCGCAGCTGTAACCCGGGGAACAGCACTACCCACTGTGCCATTCTGGGAAGGACTAGCAAGAAACCAAAGCACATATGAGCTTTAAAATGTCATTTTTAAATTGCAGACTTGTTTTTCAGAGTGAGACTTCACAGAAGGAAGTTTATATTTTCCTGATAGACTAGCTACTTTTGTTCTGAAATCACTGAGAGATAATGGCGGCTCATTATGCAATTTTTGAGTCACTTTCAGTACAAAAAATCATTGTAATTGGAATCGTGTCTTTAATTAGCTTCTGGATTTTGTATTTGAGATTTCTGTAAATTGGAAGAGAGATTAAGAATTGCTAATGCTCTTGTATGTAACCTTCACTCTCAAATTTCAGTAGCCTCTCTAAAGGACAGAACAAGGAAATGTGAAGGGGGTTATAAATATATCTGTGGAGATTCTTTTCCATCTTTTAAAGTACATTTCCTCTTCCTACTTATATATTTGCTAGGATTTCCCCATTACAGTTATGCTAATTTCTAGATATAATGCAACTTTATGTTAGGAACACAGAACTAGAATGCATCTTCTGAATCATGAAGGCAATGTTAAGAAATCAAATAGTATGAGTCATAAACATATCAAGCTCCAACTCCATTTAATTCCCCCCTCCACTCCACCTCCAAAAGGAAGGCTATACTAAAGCTCTTCACATTTGCTGTCTCCACTGGTCTCCAATGGTCTTCCACTTTAGTTCCAGCACCCTGGAAACCCTTCACAAGCACAGCCCCCTTCTGAAGAAGCTCCTGCTGTGCTAGCCGCCTCTGCAGAAGGACTTCTGCAACATCATCCACGTGCTAGCTAACAGTCCTGAGCATGGAGGAACCACAGAAATAAATCTGTTGCATTTTTAATCTATAATTAATTTTAATTAAAACCCCAAAATGACTGCCAGTGCTACAAGAAGGAGGCCCTGTTTCCCATTCCATTCCCAAGGTGCAGTGGGCAGCAACAAACGTTTACAATCATTCAACGGGATGACAGCGAAACTGATGTACCACAGACAGCACTGTGCTGCAGGCAGCAGGCGAGTTTCTTTGTAAATATATTATAAAAATAATACAAGGTTCAATTTTACTAATCTTAAGGTCAAGTAAACTCCTTTTGAACTTAATAGGAGCAGTTCCCCTTTGAAATTCCTGCTCATCACTCAGTTGTGATATTTAGATTACTTCCTTGGCGATACGAAACCATCCATGTCCTCACAGCTTTCTTCATGAAGTCAAACTGAGCATTTCACTGAAAGGATAATTCTCCTTTTCCTAAAAGTAAGCTGGTTTTCTTAGACTGTGCACCTGTGTTCTAGATATCTTGCGACTGTACAGCTTGGTTTTTTTTGTTTGGGGTTTTTTTTTTTCCCCCACAAAACAATAAACAGAGGCTTTACTGAAGTCAAATACTGTAAAAGTTCTCTCTACTGTACTGGTAGAGATTAAAAAAAAAAAAATCTGTAATTCTGTAAAGTGACGCATTTCAAAGCTGTTGAAGTGATATAGAATAAAAACCCCTGTCATTGTTTACAGTAGACTTTTTCTGGTGCAATGAATCACTTCCATTCTTCTCTGTATGATTAATTTTTTTCCTCTTGTAAATTAATATACCTCTAAAAAATCTGAAGTCAGCAAAACTGGCCAGGTAGCTAATTAAAAATATGTACTGTATAACTTGTGCCTTCTCTGGAGAATATGCAAGATGCAAATATTTAAAGGTAAAATAAGGGAATGCTAGGACTTCACAGGCATACTTCTAAGGAAATTTTAAAATCTACTTATAAAAAGAGAAAATTCTTTAAAGTTATGGGTAAGGCTTTTACTTTCTGATGAGTCAAATGTCCGTGGCTTTCTGATTAAATGAGATGCTCCCATTTCCTCCTCTCCCTAAGGAGATATTAATGAACTTTTTTAACTATGAAGCATCAAAAGCGCTCTAAAAATTAAATTATTGAATCACTATTGTTTTTAATTTCTTTAAATTTATTATACATTTGATGTATTTTTCTTGTAATGAAACAGAACTATTATTTGATTAGCCTTCATTTCTCTAAGATACGTAACAGTTAATGTAATATTACATGTTTGTTTTTCTACCCCTGAACATTCACAATTTCCAGGGAACAACCTATTTCCTGTGAATTTTACTGTTTTCTAAAATATGACCACCATTTCACTACTACTACAGTTACAAACTAAACTCTATATTGCATTAAATGGTCACAAAATTAACATGTTTATTCATCCCAAGTGAAAAAAAGTATGTCCTGCATCACAGAGTACTTCAAAATTGTGAAAGAGCCAAACACCTCTGTATTCCCTGTCTACTGCAAGGTGAAGTTTTGCAATATCCTGCTCTCAGGCAAGGTTCTGAACCACAACACTGCTGCATCAGTTGCTTTCTGCTTTGTCAGGTCTAGCTACGATACATGAGGATCTTCACTTCCAAAGTCAGATGTGAACAGTATATATACTGCATATATAAATACATATTTATGCAGAGATAACTTCTCCAGTCACATTTACCAGAAGATTAACTAGTCCTTTAACTGGGAGAACTTTCCTTTAAATCTGCCTTGATTCTTTAAATTTGTGTTTTTCTGAGTCTTCTCTTCTTCTTTCCCAGTATATTACCAGCCCTCCAGGTTTCTCTTAGAAACAGCTTTGCTTTGAGCCTAGTTGTTTCACCTCACTACGCACTAAGCCAACATATGTATGGGTTGAATACAAATTAAACTCAGACTGAGTTCAAAGGAAAGGAACTCATTTTTTGACACTGAATCAGCAACCTAAATAAAATTGTATATAAATGTTAAATTTTAAGAGATATTTTGAGATTAGTACATGGAAATACCATATGGAAAAACAAAATAATACAATTAAGATCTTAAACCAGACACACTAGCTAGTGATATATTCAGAACACTACTTAGGCCAGAGAAGATAGAATTTTCCTCCAAATTATTGCCCGAATCCTTGCATTTGTAATTTTTGTCATTTTAACTCAAACAATGGACACGTACTGGAATATTTTAAGTATCCTGAGTGATACTTGGTGTTTGCTCTGGGAATATGTAGGTGTGAACGAAAACTTTAAGGTATGTCATTATTTGCTGAATCAAGGTTCAGTAAGTTTTCTTTTCTATTGTCCATACTAACTTTTTTTTCCCCAGCAAAATTAATCAGCAGATTTCTAGAACATTATATTTCACAAGCCTACCAAACAGCACAATAATTGTTCCTGCTTTTCTTTGAATGAATACTCTTTAGGTTGAGAAACATCCATGACAAGGATGTGTGTATACTTAACGTGCATTTATTTCACAGTGCTAATGTTTTACAGTGGTTTTGTTTACCACACAGATTCAGTTCACCAAACATCCTACTAGCTATTTGAGGTTTCCTTCTTCAGAAGGACCTTACCAACACGGAGCTCCGACAGGGGAAAGTGAGGTCCAGGTTAGCCTCTCTGATTCTGATATGTGAGACATGCAGGATAGACATAAAATTAGTTTGGGCCAGGAAAATAATTCCCCTTCCAATTGCACTTACATACCTCTTGTGGCTTACTCAAGGATGATCTCTGGCTGCTCATGGAATAATAGAGCAAAACACTGCTCCTCCCTTGTGATTTATTCAAACCCAGGATCTTCTCTCAGTATACTTTTACATGGCTAAATCCCATGCAAAGTATGGCTCCCTTACCTGGTCCCCAAGAGCAGTGCCATCCCCACTTTGGCCTGAGTTCCTTTGTTTGAGAAGTCCATGTAATAGCCAACTTGCCAGAGTGCATAGACCTATCTTTACAGGAAGATGAACACAATAGCTACAACTGACACTGTCATTAGTTCTCACTTGATGGTTTCTAAACCTTTTTCTGCCTTTAATGAGCCAGATTCCAACCTTGTTTGTAAAAGGCACACAGTGATGGATACACTCCACTGCCATGTCAGGAAAGAGCCATCCAGAGACAGGCTGCAGTGCTCAGTCTAAACGTAATGAGTCAAGATTTCAGCACAGGAAAATAGGTGTAACATACACAGGAAATAATCACTTATGAAATTCATTTTTCAGAAATACCTTATTTTAGTATTTCCATAAAACAATAGCTAACCTAGTATAAGTATTTTCAACTTATAACAACAATTTCTATTTTTTCATATGCTACTAGACATGCTTCTAACCAGAAAAAAAAAAAAGCATTAAACTGATTAAAAAAAAAAAAAAAAAAGTATTTTCATTTGTGAAGTAGTGCAAGCAAGTTCCCCGAGTATCTAGGGCAGGGAGTGATTGCTTTGCTGAACACACAATGCAAAGGAGGAAGGAACTATTTTTATGGAAACACTGATGTGTAAAACAACTAATAAGACTCACCATCCCTTTGGAAGTGGAGCATAAGTGATAAGCTTAAAGCAGCCAAAAATTACTCCTGATCAGGATGTTTTCATCCTATTTGTACAGTGTAATACATGGATTGTCCCAGTCCTCAGCCACTCTCAGTTTCAATCCAAAATCCTTTGAAATTAAAGCTCTGCATGGATTGTAGAATGCTCAGATCAGAGTCTGTATCTACAACACAGTGAGTAGAGATTGAGTGTGATTTTTTTAAAGAAGATTTTATTTCTTCATACATTTCACTACGTGTGGTCTTAACAATTGCATTTTTTCAAGAGTATTATCTTTATGAAATTATACACTGATTTTGATCCTCTAGGGCAGATTTCTGGTCATATTTACTGAATGGAGAAGTAAGTTTTTAGGAGAATTAAAGTAAGACTTCACTAACAATCCCTGTCAACACATTGCTGGAGTGTTAAGGTCAGGTTCACTCCCCTTTCTTAGATGTAAATCAGTGTAATTAATTTTCATCTGATTCTCACTATGGTTCCAAAAGAGAGATTTTTTTAAAAAAGTAAGTTTATTCTTGGGAAAGCACCCTATGGGGAGAGAAGGAGAGAAAAAAATACTAATTGCTAATGCACAAAATATTAGGACAAAATACAAGCCTCATCATAAGAGATGGAGGAAACATGAAGACTATGGCACCAATTGTAATGCTTAGGCTGCATTTTCCCCAAACTACTGCTATACCTGGCCTTTGCATTGTGCAAGTGAGTGGGAGGAAGAAAATGGCTGTAGGACCATGCCCACTACTCTGGCAGAACCTAAGTGAGCTGTGGCAAACACCAGCGTGCTGCTTCCCCTATTTAGTCCCTGCTGCTTTCAGCCTCCTTCAGACTGCTCTCGTTTACTGGGAGGAAACTATGATTTACACTTTTTGTTGCTTTTAAATTGCTGAAAGAAAAATACTGGATAAATACGAACACAAATGAGAACACTGTCATGAGATGTGTTTTCCTCAGCATGACTCAGATGCTGCTTGCCGTTCAGCATAGGATTCTGTACAGAATTAACCGTAAAACTGTTAAAGGAGTTTTGAGCTCTATTGCTGTGCTTGTTACCAAAACAGGCGCTCACAGAGACAGCACTACTGGCATCACAGTAGTGGAAAATGAACCATTACGAAAGGTTTGACTTTAACAGCTCTGTGCAGAGCTGCAGTACAATCATAACTGCAATCTCAAGCACATTCTTTCCATGACTGTGAACAAGGCAGTGTGTCCTGATTGACGTGAAGGAGGGGTATAAAACATCCAGAGTACTCCAAGTTATTGCGATGAAGCAAGACAACCTGCGGCAATCACAAACGTGGAACAGTAAAGCATTGTTTTTTTGATGCTATTGTTGTCGCCAGGACTACTTGGAACACTTCACTGGTCAATGATTGTAGCCCCCACTTCATTTAATTGCAGAAGAATGAAGTAGCATTTTAACAGACATTCCACTACCTGCAGCCTTAACCCTCTCCATATTTCCAGTGAGGCAAGAGAAGGCTGTCTTACTGGCAGGACAAGAAGGACTACCACTTCTGCCCCTGCACTACGGTCTGCTGCAGTGCAAATGGATATGCCCCTCAAATGAATCAAGCTTTCACTAAAGTAACCACAGTGATGGCAATTCTTGTGTACTGACCCCAGTCCAGCTGTGTGCAGGCTGAGCAGCAGTAAATCTGCCACATCTGGCAGGGAAAGAACAGCACGCTGGATCATAGGCCTGCACACAACTGGGGAGCCTGAGGATGTCACTTTTCCACAGTGTATAGATGTAAGCAGGAAAATCACTAGATGTGTGCCTGAACCTGTGGTGACTTTTCAATGTTGTCTGAATGGATTAGATGAAAGAACAGTGATCCCTGTGTTGCTTAAAAGGAGGAGTAGACGCTTGCATAACTGCAATGGTTACCCCTTGCAATCCCTCTGGGTGTTATTTTCATTGCATCTTCAGCCAGTCTCATTAGAGCTCTCAGAAGACTTCAGTTCGTATTGACTGAGGAAACATTATAAAGACAACTTATTAGGAAAACCTATTCAAGCACATCTCCAACAGGAGTAGAGTTATTTCCACTGTACATTTCTAAATCCCCTTTTCCGCACTAGTAGCACTTTGATAGCAATGGCCAAGTGGCTGAGATGAGGGGACAAGAAGTGGATATGAGTGGGATACATAGACTCTAAAGATTATTTGTGGGCTGAGTGACGGAAATTATGCACTTTTGCACTACTTCTTTAGTGAATGACTGTATAGCATAGTAAAGACACCAAATTTAGGTGTCACTCTAGCCAGTATTTTCATAGGTAAATCACTCAGTAGACACTGTTTTTCTTGAAGGCTGGCAGATATTAAAGCGTCCTTTCATGCACAGCTGGAAATAACAGCATGACTCCTGTCATGGGTTGATTGTTCTCAATAACTGGAAACTCACTCAGTTTTTACAAAGCGTCCTCCTGCCACTTTGTGCAAAATTCTCCAGCATATTCAGGAAATAGCAAAGTGCTAAATAAACAGTCCAGCAATAATGCTTATCTGCCTCTCGATTTGTGTCTGAGCCCACATACCTGTAGGATCCGGAATCTGCGGTGCTCTTGAGGGCTATTTTCTCCCCCTTACACATGTGCAAAGACTGTACCAGGCCTTCACTTGCAAGGCTGCGGTTTCTTTCTATAGTTTGAATTCTTCTTTCTGGTCCTAGGTGAACTGAATTTTAAGAGGATCTTGGAAAGTCTCTGTGGATCACCTCAAAATTACCTGAATTGAGAGCATTTGCCAGAGGGAGTGACTTGTTAAAAATTACTCTAAACACCTTGATGTGAGAGACCAAGAGGCTTAACATTATCTACCTGTGTATGTCAGGTACTGTAACCAAAGAAAGATGTGTCTTTCCAATCATAGGTGCCTGTGATAAAAACAGGTATAAAGCAGAAAACAATAGGCAACAGAGAACAACTTTGTTCATGCTAATGAAGTGAAATGATGAGATTTGTGGTGGGCAGTGTTGAGTCCCAAAGGAGATTGTGAAATAAGAGGAGAAAGAAGAATTAATATATTGTTTCTTCACTCAGACTCTGAAAGTTCCTGTGCTACTGCTTAATGGATAGTCAACAATGGAGGATACAGATTTTATCTGTGATTTCTCTCTGGCTATGCTTGTAACATTACACTTAAAATATTCCAGTGATGAGAAACTTTCATTCCATTACTACTGACTGTCTGGGAGCTGAGAGGAAAATTTCTTAGTTACAGGGTGTATCATACATTCAACCATTACTTCCTTAAATGCAAACCGCAGGACAACCACAGTCATCTAAATGCTTACTAATTCATAAAAGCAATATCTTTATTTAGGATATTTAAGAATAAAACGTTGACATCACAATGTTATTAATCTCAGATGAATGCTGCCTGACCTTTTAGCACTCACAACTTAGTAACACACGTCCGTCTATCTTTCCCTCCCAAATGCACATCAGCCAGACCGATACAGACAGATCTGTGAGCACGCCACCACGTCAGCTGTATGGCACGGTTGTAATGAATGGTGCACAGGCAAGGCTGAGCTGCTGAGCAGGTTGTAATGGTGATTAGAGGGAGACAGAACACTTTATAGGAGGATGTACCTGAGTAATGCCTGGGGATGACCTCAGTTTATGACCTCAGAAAAGGTTTATGGCGCTGAATGTCTCTTTTCAGTACTGTCTCATGCAGCAAGGGAAAGATGCTCCAGCAGGAGGTTTCTTAGCAGACATATAGGAGATATATTTAATCTTTGGATAAGAGAAGTATAGTTTTAAGTGGCATAAGAGGCAAGGGACTGGATGAAGAGATTTAGAGACTACCAAAATGAGCAGACATTATAGTGATTTTTTTAATGGAATAAACTGTTTTCAGGGAAGAAGCTCCAGTCCAGTGCAGTTCCAAGGAAGGATGAGAATGTATTTGTTGTGTTTGCTATAGAATACAGTACAGAGGGCACAGCTAAAGTGAAAAGGGGTGCAGCTGAGGCTTGGCAAATAATAGACTGGATATTCTAGTAGGTGTCTCCAGATTTTGTGGTAATGATTTTTCCTTTTTTTTTTTCACTAAGTACTTCAGTGAATTACCCTAAAAAGTGGTAAATGTAATAAACTTGTCTTATGTCTACATAATTCTGTGTGGCACTGAATGCTATGGAAACACCATTGCATTAAATATTTGGAGATGAGAGAAAAAAATAGCATTCAGGTATTATTTAATTTTCTAGATAAGAAAATATTGCCTCACAGGTTCCATTCTCACTCTAACGTAAATCAAAGATGGCTTATGTTAAGCTAGTTGTGTCACATTAATGAAAAGTGGCCTAAGAGAGGACCTTGGCACTTAGTTTTCTAAGTTTAGTCTTGATAAAACCAATGAGCTCCTTCTGACATTGACTCTAAGACTCGGAAGCACTCAGAAAATGTTAGAAAAGGAATTCTGTGCATGACAGATCACTTGTATGAGCTGTACCCTTTAGTGACTGCACCTGTTTGCCACTCTCTCATTTACTACACTTGTAAGGGGAACATTAAGCAAAAATTACGCAATGAACTGATTGCTTAGGTGTAAATTTCCATTCTTTTCTGCCAAAGAGACGGCTATATGAAATGCAGTTCATATTTCTTAATTAAAACTACTCATCTGAGAGCAATTTCTTGAAGAAGAAAAAGAAATCAATTTGGAAAAAAAAAAGACTGAAGGAATGACACTCTTATGTTAGCCTGGCAGATAGAAGTTGTGAATGTAAACTCTTAAGATATCAGGAGATACATAAAATTCAACATTTAACATAAAATCTCATTGAATTAAAAACCAGAAACAGGTTGCAGAAACTTCATTTCTAAAATCACATATACATGAATATTGACTGTACATGGTAATACAAGGAGATGGGCTAGAATGCCTAAAGAAAGACATTGTTTACAGGGGCTGTAAAAGCAGAGAGAAGAAAGATAACTGGATGATGGCACATTGTGAGCTCAAGCTGTATCTCGAATTAAAGTACCACAAGACTTCTTGGTGAACACCAGGTGAATTCAAGGCAAGATTTGTTTTCTCTCTTAGAATGTATTTCTAGTTCCTTAGAATATATTCCCATCCCAACAACCCATAAATGTTGTGACAATTCCAGTATAGTGGAATACAATAAACTCTGGCTACACATCCACTGCTGCTATCTGCTCACAAATGCTTCAATTGATAAAAAGCCCAGAGATCTTATATCCATATTATCTTGGCTTTGAACTGCTACAATGTGGAGCAGCTTGCAAAACAATGTCCTGTTGCCTCTGTTCCCCAAATTGCACAACACAGGCTCAGGGATAGTTTTGTCTTCCGCTTGCATGCTCTTGCACTCTACTTAACTTTTCAATCTTAGGTCATAACGCTAATGTCCCTGAGGATAATTGATGTGGAAGATTTACCTTAATTTCAAAGCAACCACTTGAAGCAATAAACCAAGTATGCAAGGGATCAGAAGCAATTCCTGTTACTGCAAAGCACACATTCCAAGTTTGTTAGCAAAATTAAAATCCATCTATAGCAAAGACAGCAGTTGCTAAACACAGACAGGAATTTCAGCTGTGGTCAGGAAAACATAATCAGTTGAATATAAAAGAAACCAGTGTCTCTTGAGTAGATGAGATTGCAGGAACACACAAACTTTATAAAAGAAGGCGCACTGTTAGGCTTGGTTCTCTGAAGATAATGAGAATAAGAATCTCATCAAAGGTGTTATGATGGAACGGGAAAAAAAATTCAACCTGATGTGGACTGCAGACAGAAGAGATCATTTGAGCTTAGAAACAAAGAAAAGTCTGCTCAGCAGCTAGACACTTTTAAAGAAGGGTAAATTGAATTTAGCAGTGTCATGGAGATAATCATATAAGAGATTATTTTTATGGTATAGACTGAGACATTTTTCCATGTGAGAAATCAGAATGTCAGGGGGGAAACACAGCTAAATGATATCAGTTTACTTTTCTCTTATTTTTCTCTTATGTTCACTTTGAATGCTTTTCTTTCAAATCCTACATAGGAAAAAAAAAAAAAGATATATTTTTGTTTCTAGGCATACTGTTTCTAGGCTACGTACCTGTTTCAGTGACGACAAGGTAGAACACAGGTGTCAGTTAATATAGAGGCAAAAAGAAATTTTACAAAATATTTTCAAGAAAACCCACAACAATTAAGAAAAAGAAATAAACTGGGTGATGCAAGTTATTGGTGTAATCACTTAGTTCAATACTCTGATCTTGCTCTGCTCATCTGGTGTAAACCTTTTGCATTAGTCTTTGGTGCTCCCTTCTGTGAACGGGTACCTTAGTCTCTTGCTCTCAACAGAGTCCACATATCACATAAAATCTTATTTTCAGTGCCTTTCAGGGATTTGCCTTTGTTAACAAAGAAAGTAAGATAAACTTCAGCTGAAAACTTCTGTTCTGTTGATGCTGTTTCATTTTATTGAGCTTGTTGCTAAGAGGACTACTTGGGGACTTCTGAGCCCACACCCCAGATTATATCTTTTCAGGCAGCCACTTCCTCCTCTTATATCCGGAAGTTATGAGTCATCTGCCTCAATGAGCCAACAAATGCTTCTTAATCTTTTCCAGGCCTGAGAAAATAACAGCAGACAGAGGTGTTCAGGCACATTCTAATGACCTTTTACATCAGAAAGACTGTGTGGGATAGAATTTAGTCCTAAAGGTCTTTCAGAAAACACATATTAGAAAGTAAATGCTAATTGAACTGTCATTTCAGATAGCATGGCATACTGAAACATTATCTAATATCTACCAAGGAGAAGAGTTTCCAGGTCTAAATCAAGCTAAACAGAGTGAGAGTTCTTAAACACTGGTGGCAGTTATTTATTCTAGCATGCCAATATTTCATTATAATTTTGCAGTCTGTGTGTTATCTTGCATTCCTCTTCCATCGATAAAGGCAAATCACCCACCCTTCAGAAGCTGTGAAGCCAAGTTAAGGCTTTGAAGAGAATATGTATTTTCATTTTGCTGAAATGCCTTTATTCTAACACTTGCAGAAGTTCAGAACATTTCTTGTAACCACAATACTGATGCTGCGAGAAGCAAGAGACCCCTTAAACTCTTCTGTGTACAGCCACTGGGGATTCTCAAAATCATCTCAGGCCTTTTTCAGAAAGCTCGGACTATCGGTATATTTGGGCAGATGGAAGTTAGTAACTGAGACATATTTCTGGCTGCACTGGAAAGAGTTATTTCTCACCAGATAGAAGGCAGGGGAATTTATATTACTCCACAATATGATACACAACTACGAGTGTAAGAGTATAAAACAGACCTTCAGCAGAAAAGGATATCAAGTAAGGGATCCATGGTCTAATTAGCAAGACAGCTATGATATGTTCATTAAAGGAAGCATATTTAATTCAAAACTGACCAGCCAATAGGACCATCTGGCAGAAAGGTACTTCTATTCTTTTGAGAAAACATACAAAATGTAATATAAGCAGGTCAACTTGAAAAGAATATGATAGCCTATTCATTCTAAAAGCTTAGTTGCCAAGGTGCTTTCTTACATAAGGAGAAGGATGTCTATCCTGACCACTTCAGTTTTCTTAGGTAATTGTAAAATGCTTGTGAATATTCATTTTATCCTCTCGTTAACAGTGAACGTCACCTCAAAACTACTGAATAATCAAAGAGAGATCTCTTTTAACACAACAACTAGTATGTTTCAGTGATGCCTACACAATTTTAACCCATCAAATGCTACAAGAAACAATGCGTTTGTCATGAGTGGGACCAATTAAGGTACCCAAACACTGCAGCTGTGTCTGCAACTCTCCATAATCTTGTTTTCCTACAGCTGTCATCCGGTGTGATTGATGACATATTTGCAAGTCTGTTAGACTTACATAGAGTTTAATGATATCCAAATGCAGGAATGTGAGGATGTGGGCCTCTCACATTCATAACATTTTTCATTTCAGAACATTTCCATAAGATATCAAACAATTTAATTTTTCATGCATTGTTGTAGTGGAAAATAACTGTGAGAGCTTTTTTCCGTCTTGGTCCCAACCACAGTTCTGAACGCAAAGTGCTGGCCATCTTGTTCAAAAGATGCAACAAAGCTATCTCCTTCCCTTTCTCTTTCCCCCCACATTCTTTATCTTCTACCTGTTAGGGGATTTATTCTCAGGACAACATGGACATTATTTCGTGCTGTCAAAGAAATCTGCAGCAGAAGTTTTTCAAGGTGTTTCACGCTGTTTGCATTTTAAAGGTTAGAATACAATTTGATTTTTTTCTTAATATGTCCTGGCAATCAATAAAGGTAATAAACATGTCAAAAACAAGAAAAAGTTTTACCTGAATTATCTACAACAATTAAATGCAACTACATACAATAACAGGTTGTGA
The DNA here is from genome assembly GCA_009806455.1 of Tetrax tetrax. Lineage (NCBI taxonomy): Eukaryota > Metazoa > Chordata > Aves > Otidiformes > Otididae > Tetrax > Tetrax tetrax. Next base: position 641,282 of record WHYT01017617.1, read on the forward strand.
GCCTGTAAATGCATCTAAATTTGATTAGCTTTACAATGGTGTGAGTACTTGTATTTGTCAAGGTTAAGCACAGGATGTATTTACAAACTTACAGGACCAGGGGATTAGACTATTGAACATTATAAAGTATACTTTTTCCCTAATGATTACAGCACTAGACCAAGACTGAAGATACACAGGTTGCTTTTCATAAGTCAGTAATCTTCTGCATTACTTGGGGAAAATCTTTACATCTACACTTTAGGTGCCTTATCACTGAAATTAGAGCCAGGGACTTTCTTCAGCTTTGCAAACTGGTATAAAACACCTAAAACCAAAGGTTTATAAATAATGCCGTGATAGATAAAAATAATGTTGTGGTTGTTTAATTGTACAAGTCAACGCAAGCCTAGTAGCTTCAGAGTGGAGAGATAATTTTTCCAAACTGAGATGACAGAGAGAAAGTATTTAAGCAAGTACAAATAGACTAGGACAGTGGAACATACATAAATATTCATTAACAGGAATCCGGTGAGACCGCTAATGTCTGACCTACAGCCTCTGAAGCAAATGGCTCACAGACAAAACCTTCCTCTGAAGAGTTATTCACCTCACGTACCTTCACTATCACCCATTGCTGCACAAACCACCCATTCCTGAAGCACCTATCTCTAAGATGTCCACTAGCGGAGACACGACGCCTAACTTTTACTTAGGAAAACACTAGGGACATAAATTCTAGACTAAATGTATGTCAGAGCAAGCATTATGCAAATATCTTGGGTACACCTACCATTTATCAGGGCACCTACATTTATCTCCTCAAGTGTATTAGCCATAGAAGACAACTGAACTCACTAAGTCAGTTTTAAGGGAGTTCTAGATGACGTTTTACGAATAAACTTGCTCCCACATAGCTTGGGTCAAGATTTTAATTTGCCTCCCTATTATTAAAAAAATTAAATTAAATAAGGACTAATACCAGAATCATAGAGAAGCTATAATGTTAACTGAAAGTTTTAAACCATTCATTTATTTCAGTGATAAGAATCCTATTTAAGAAACTAGCAAAGCTTAAATATTTGGGAAGGAAAAAGTATTTGGAAGGAGAAAAGAGTTTGTAACACATTTCCAAAAGTATATCTTTGGGCTAGTTTCTTTACTTGCTAATTCATTTTGGGTGAAGATGGTTTCCATTCAATATTATCTGTACTTCAGCTACTGTGTGCCAGGTGTCCTTTGATCATCTGCAGTTACCTGTATATACTCTATTTTATGTTGTCAGTCTAAAAATTACTGTGCCACCTTATTTTTATCATTTATGGAAGAACTTCAGAAGTCTAGATTTTTAATTCAGTTTGGAAAAGCAAATTGTTGTGAGTTCAATTTCAGAAGTGGGTAGTATATCTAGCAGTAAGAGCTTCGCAACTAGTCTGGCTGGTCAGCTGATAATCAACAGGAAAACCTGATTTTTCTGCACAAATTCTCAAAGATCTGTAGAAATTACAATGCTGCTATAGACATTTTGTTTTAGATTAGAATCGTTTTTTGTCTTCGTGAAGTCATGATTTCAATTGGACCTAATCAACACCATAAGCCATCCCTTGTACCAGTATTCTGAGCCAATCTGTATATGCAGTACATATAACATATATAGCTCTATATTCAGGGCAGAATTTTGTTTTCAAGCTTTCCTGGTTTTTAATACTAGAAAACACTTATGAGGTATGGTGCATCATTTGCTTTGTTAGCTTAGACAGTTGTACAAAGAATTTTTGGTAAGTATTAATTTCAGTATTTTCATTACGACAACATGGCAGCATAATTCAGCTTAAACGAAACAAATATTTTCCCTACTCTTCTCAAAAAAAGAAAACCACAACTATGTTATTTGAACAACAAAAGACCAAAAATGTAACAAATGAATATGTGAGACCACCCTGGTCTGAGAGGAGCTTTCATGTGTGGAATAGACATGACTAGGATTGCTAACAGAGCACATAAAAGATAGGTTACCAGACCCATTACATTCCATAGCATTCGCAGAGGTGCACAGGTGTGGGTATTATGCATACAATGCTAATAAAGAGATTAGTGTATAGCCTCTCTTTCTTTGTTCTCAAGAAGTGGTAAATGCGGCTGCTGAGGTAGATTCCAAGGGAGCCACACTAGCTCCCTTAGTTTTAGGTCGGCTTTATGCCAGACCAAATTTCACCATAATTTAGAGCATAAACATGTGCTATATCTTACTGGATCTGCATGAGCCTACAGCTCTTCAGTGCTTTGGAAAGGCACAGAAACATTTTTTCCTAGCTAATTTTACAGTTTTTTAAGGTTTCTGGAGCCAGTCTAGTACCCCAATAAAGTCCTCAAATGCTTGGGGTAACATAAAAGAAATTGTAAACACACCCCTACTTAGGCCTCTCCAAATGTCTTCCTAAAGTTTTCCTCCACCTTAATGACTTTCAAAAAAACCAGACAATGTATAGAGATTGTGCATCTGGTGTGGGCATTGTGACTATTTTTTCATTGTTTCCCTGTTTACAATTGTAAGTCAATGGGACAGTTTATCTTCCTTTCTTTTCAGTATTTTTATTGTGCTTTGGGCAAAAAGCTCCTGGGTGTTGTAGTAATACTAACAATTAAATAACTTTCTTACAATCAGATAAGCTATTCTACCTGATTCAGAGGCAATCTGATGAACTTCAGTGAGGTCAAACTAGCTGGACTCACTTGGCTTAAAACCCTAAGAATTAGATCAGTGTTACAATATCAGTCCAGAAAAAATAAGGATATTAAACTGTTTCATAGAGGGAGACATATATCTACAGTTACAGGAGACAAAATACAAAGTACAATCAGTAGCTGGGTGAGGAAGTAATTTGCCTTTATGGTACAGTTATAAACCAAGTACATTATGGTAGGTGTTAGTATTATTAATCATGATTACTACAGTAGTGCGTAAAACCATGGAAAAGATGAGCCTCGTAGGATTTTGTACTATGCAGAGATACACAGAAGATGACCATAGCTATCCTGAAAAGTTTATAGATGAGGTAAACAACATAGGTACCAGAGTGGAAAGCAGTAAGAAAAATGAGCGGCGTGAACAATGCAATCATGGCAAATGTTAGTTTTGCAATGGGAAAGAGAGAACAAGAGGCTGAGATAGGACAAGGAGGGAGAAGGGGGCACTAAGAAAGGGACAGCTCAAGCAGAAAAGAAAAGACAAAGAAATGTATGTGAGCATGACCAGGAGAGAAGGACTTGGGACAGATGTGAAGTAAAACTGAGGTGAAGGATGCTGGCCAAGATTCAGAGCAGACATCCACTACATAGAGGGGCAGAAACAAGCCTGCCAACAGTGTAGAGATAGCTGAAGACTACAGGTAGCCTGCTACAACAGCTGGCTGGACTCTGGATGCTCTACTTGCCCACAGGGTTGCCCCGCAGTTGGTGGCAGGTCAAGAGACATTTGGGAACAGGTTCTCCTGGATGCATCTGAGACAGATGACCCATTGACTTGTTCTTGTATTTATGCTCTTACATCATTATATTTAGAGATAATCATGCCACAGAAAATCAGTTATTTACAATTTTGGACAATAAAAGTAAAAAATATAGTAGATATGACACCTGCCTTAAAAATGATATTAGACATAACTCTTTGATTGAACCAAATGAGCTTTGCAATCCAAACAAAGTAAAATTAGGCACTTCATTGTTGAATAGACATTACTTTACTGACACCAGTGCATCTCAAAGAACTAGGATAACTGTCAGTCATAGTATGGCTTTGCTGTTCAATATTTACTGACATATTTTCTCTGTCCTAAGCACAGAGGGAGGAGGCAGTGAAAATCAAGCTGCACATAAAATCTTTTTAACAAGCAGCAGCAAGAACTGACAACGCCAAATTAACAAAAATGTTGGCAACAGCGTATGGTGGTTTATTTTTCTTTTTGTTTTGGTGTCACCAGATCAGTTTCACGGCAGTGAAGAAAAAGGGGCACACCATACATAAGACTACATGCAAATTAATGGTAAAGGACACATGGATACAATTTTCTAGGGCAGGGCCTGTCCCTATAATCAGCTGCAGGAGGGAAAATCTCTAACCCTCCAGGAGTCTGTGGAACTCCTCTAGGGGACTATTTGGTCTGGAAGGCTCTGGTTTCAGGATTATTTTACAGGCCGTCTTTATTTACTGGGCAGGTACCCAACGCAGAAAGTAGTGAATATGAAGAAGACCTATTGGTTCAAGCAGACTAAAAGATGCTCCTAGAGAAATGGTTTCATAAAAGGGTTGCAAGACCAACAAGCCATATGAACAAGGGATGCGCATACACATATATATAGGGAGGAGATAATTTTATCTCAACAGAAAAATTTGGTAGAATTTATTATAAAAAAATACATGCAATTCTGGTGGAAATGCTGTAAAAGAAATAGAAAATTAAGAGTAGCTGCAGAACAGAGAGCTATTTTTTTTTTCTCAAACTGTATTTTGTCTACCTCACTCAGAAGAAAACTGACCTATAATCTATTTAGCGTATATGTGCTATCAAAATGAGAAAATACTAAAAGGACCTTCATTCAGCCAAGGAAGAGCACTGGAGTTAGTGGCCTGAAGCTGAAATAAATGTCTGGAAACAAGCAAAATGTCTGGAAACAAGCACACATTGTCACGGAGTATAGTCATCCACTAGGAAAACTATTGAAAGAAGCAACAGATCCTCTATCACTTGATGTCTTATACATCATTCAGAAAGTCACTTACTCTTTAAATTAAAGTGTTTCAGATCAACACAAGAATAACTTGGTGAAATTTAATGATTTGTGAATGATAAATGAGGACATATCTGTACTAGGTACAAAAACAAACAAAGAAACAAGACAGATGTACATTACTATCTTCTCTCACAGCTGAGGAAGGTTTGGCTTTCTCAGGGTGACAAAGAGAAGCCCAGCTCCTTGCAGCAGTCCCCCTGAGACTTCCCAGCTTCTTAGCTTTGCACTGACCTTCCCTTTCAGTTCATCCCCATTTTTTTTTCTTTTGTCTTTTTTAAAGGAGATTCTTCCAATACAACTGGCATATAGCTATTTAACAAACACAGTAAACCATAGCCAGAGCTGATGAGTCTTCTCTCATTGCCATTCCCCTGGCTGGTTTGGTAGAAGACATTCCTCCTATCTGGACAGCAGGAGTTTGTCTTTCTTTCTTCTTTGCTAACAGTATCTTTATGGTTATCTTCAAATTTACATTGTTCTGTTGAGTCAGAGTGCAATGCCAAGCCGAACAAGGAAACACTGCAGAGTTATGAAAATACACTGCATATTTTCTGAATTCGGTGCCAACCTCTATGTGTTTGCAATGAAAGCAAATTGATATGGAATTAAATGTTACAGGTTTTCAAACAGAGAAAGAAAAGCACTGAAGCTACTTAGGAGCACCTAAGCAAATAATAAATGCCAATTCAACAGCCACACAGGAAAAGCTCCTTGGCCCTATCCAGTTCATGACATAACTGCCAAGGCAGAGGATAAAGAGATGAGGGAATATTAAACCTGTCGGGGCTTTGGGAAACCGGTGGAGCCAGAAGCATGATGAACAGTTCAAGCCTTCCAGGGCAATGATAGCAAAAGCAGTCAGTTTGACCAAGGATAATACAGGGAGCCTGAAAGCAGGAAAGGTCTTTTCTCCTTGACAGATATGGAGCCAGGAAACTTGGGGGAAACATACATTCTTATTTTTTCTTACCAGCTTTTGTAAATAAGTCACATGCACAAAGTCCTATTGTCGTGTGACCTTCTACTTGCTTTTGAAGGTTAAGTAATAAGTAATGAATTATGAATAATTCATAATTAATGAATAAGTAATGATCCTTTTCAGAGTGACGGGGATTGACTTGCTGATAGCAGTATTTCAGAAAGAAAAAGGTTGTAGTGAAAACAGAAACATTCTGTTTAAAGAACATAAAGAGAAAACACGTGGATAAAGGCTCTATCATAAGACCCTTCAGAGAGAGGTGGAGGAAGCCAGGTTTATTCCTAAGGACTGTCCTAGAAGCATCTCTATGGGAATGGGGTATTAGGTACAATTTCAACCTCCAAAGTAAAAAGCAAGTTCCTAAGCCTGAAGAGAGAGAAACTCTGTTCCTGTTTTCTTGGAAACTCTCCAAAAGGCAGTTTGCAGGGAGTCCTGAACAGATGCAGGTCCCAGTCTGCTTGCAGTGCATAAGTCTGTGTAAGCTTAGCAATGCCTCAGGCTGGCTACACATGAATGGTATTCAATGTCACTGCTTACAGGTATTATATTTCTGTAATGTTTACCTTTTAAATCAATACTTTAGAGAGGCTTGACTGCATTAAATCAATAGTGTGGGAGTAGAAGAACTGCCACTAAACAAATATCCTCTTCAGGACTGAGGACGTAGGACAAGCATTCCTAGGTCAGGTAACAGACAGAGGCATTATTGACATAAAATTTTATTTCTTTTTCCTAACCCATTCTCTTCCCACTGATTCCTCCTACCATAACGGTTCTCCTGTCCCCATACCTCTCATCTTCTGCTCCCTATTTACAGGTCTGACAATACCCACTCCCCTTCCTCTTGCAATAATCACCTGAATTTTTCATTTGGTTGAAAAGACATGCTATTTGCCCCTCCGATGAACTAAGAGGCATTGCTTATCTCACAGACAAGCAACATGCATTTATCTTCTGGCTAGAAGTTGCTTCCACCTATTGGAAAGAGTGCTCCTCTGGCTGGGTTTCGGTAGGGACTCAGCGCACACCCTGTGGTTGCTTTGGTCAGTGGGCCAAGTAGCACTCTGCTCTTCACTGCAAGTGAGCAACAGGCATGGGCTTCATCTAGAAAAAATATTAACAGTCTGCATGTCTGTGACAGACATGAGGAAAACACCTGGGAGAGAACAAGAGGAACTTAAAATGTGCGTAATTTCCTACCTGTATTAGTTCTGTTTATAGGAAAGGGTTAGGATTTTGAAGCATGAATTCAGATGAGTTAAGAAGGATCCTGAACTGCTGCAAACTCATGTAGCTATACGCATATTTACTTATTTTTCACTAAAAATTTTGTCCAGTATCAGGAAAACACGTAGTTACAAAGGTTTATTCGTAACAGCTCCTCTCTGAAACTGGAGGTATTTTGCTCTCTCTGGAATTCCTCTGCCGCTGACTTCACTTTCTCTCATTTTCACATCTGCTGAGGATTGCCAGGGTGTCCACTGGATAGTCTAACAAGCAAGTCCTCTGCATTGGATTCTAGAAAAGCTAGGAAAAATCCATAATCTCACATAGGATTCGATAGAGCTTAACAACATGAACCCATGACATATGAAAAATGACAAATAGGTCATGTATTTAACTGTAAAACAAACTCTGTGGGGGATAGTTTCAACATAACATCTGTTATGCACAAAAAAGGTTATGTGCTGGGTTTATTCATACCCTTTTTAGAGAAAAACACACTTAGTCCAACTAATAAATTGTCTGAACTTATTTTACACATGTGGTTTTAATTTTGGATTTACAGATTGCATCAATTTATCTGATTTTCTTCACATCAAATGAGGGAAATTAAATATGTATTATGTCAGCATGAAACATGCTTTCCTTAAAGCATTTTTTTTTCTGTCCCCAGTAATTAGGGTGGCAGCACCATTATTGTTTGTTGTTCCCACAGTTTCTATTTTTCTACTGAAATCCAAATTTGTTTTTGTTGTTAACTCAATCCCTCTAAGCTTATTGACAAGAAACATTCTTTAAAACAGAAACACAAATGCAAAGGAATGCATAAGAGTTTCATTACATGAAGCTTTGTGAAGTTATGTGTCCATGTATGATAAAAATTTAGTTGTTTTTTTTTTTTAAAATAAATTCTTATGTATGGGATTTATACTTTTTGCCTCTGAGTCTATGTATTTTGGCAGTGTATGTTCACATAATACAGGTTAACACAAGGTTAACGCTCAGGAGGAACCTTTTCATTTTTCTAAACACACAGAAGAAGCTGTTTTCACATTAATTGCCTTTATTAGAGACTACGAGCACCAGATAACCTCGTCTCTCCACCAAGATTACTGCATACGCCTCTGGCATACTAGTCCATGCTGAGAGGAAAGCGGTAATGCTTTCTCTAAATCAGCAGCCCAGACTCCTGGGAGGCCTAGGGGTGCCACACATCTATCACAGACATGGCACTGCATAGTTAGATATCATGGCCATGACCTCTCAGGAGCTGCCATAAAGGTTTGCACGCAGTTATTGATTTATTTCACCACTGTGCGCATGTTAAGTACTAAAATGCCGTCACTGCCGGCTCTGTGCTCTGGCATTTTCTTTCCATGTCTCAGCTGAAACCGCTGGCCTTACCAGTGCCTTCTGTCTTTGGGTGAAAGTGCTGAGGATGCATCTCCTCCTCTTGTTGGGCACAGTCCAAAGACATAAATCCTACTTTCAGAGACACATCAATAATTCTTACGTAGTAAACCTACATTTGTTTCACAAACTGTGTTTCACAAAGATGCGCTGAGCTCACAGCTTGGGGTGCAAGGGAAAGCAGCAGCTCATTTTAAAAAGTGGATGTCAGCTGAAACACATGACTACAACAAAATAAATGCACAATAAAGAGGTTTGGAATTGATCTCACCATGTTCATGTTTTACTGCTGCTTCAATACCACTCAGTAAGTAACAATCCATCATCAAACCACAGTAAATATTGTTAATTGACATCTATTTCACTCTCATAACATAGTATGCTTTTGTATCTTAAGGAAGCTCCTAGACGATTAATGATTATTTTTTTTTCCTTTCTCAGGCTAAAGGATGTGCAGCATTTTACTTCCTGGAGCTCTAAATGATATTACATGGTTTACCATAACTGATATTACATGGTTTACCATAGCTGATATTAGCTGTAACACTTGATCTGAAGACACAGAAGATACCCTCCTTTCTCAAAACACCTTATAAATGTTGGAGAATGTTTTAAAATTACTTCAGTGTAGGAAGTATATTGCAAATCTTGTCCTAAGTGTTTTTATTACTCTAAGGGAAAATTAAATCATCATTTAAGCATTGCTTTTAATAATTCAGCCAATATCTTGCACTGCTTCTCCTGCAATTACCTCATCTGGTTTTTGCAAGGTATTTGATAAAACAAGAGTTAAAGTCACACATCAGTGGACAAACTTAATTCATTTAATGCACTACATTCACTTAAGACATTAACAGTGAACTTCAGGCAGCAAGAGTTGAAGAGGAGGAGATGGCCTGCACAAAGCACCCGCAGACCAAGCACAAATATATTGTGATTAGAAAAGAAAACATGAGGAACATTTTCTTCACAGGCTACGTGTACCAGAGAGGAGTACTTAGGACAAATTCCACCCTGTACTCTTCTGAATATCATTTTAATAGATAATGGTTTCAGGATTGGAAGCTCATGAATTAATCTATGTGGCATTAATTAAAAACAGGTATATCTTAGAAAATGTATAGAAGAAATACTGATTGCCTCAACCTAACACTTACAAGAGACTAAACAAGAAGATGGAAAGAAATGAAGAACGTGCATTTCAAAAGCTGCTTCTTCCTTGGAGAGAGGAGTTTAAGCACTGGACTTGGGGTCACCGCAACAGGCTTGTATAGGGGGTTTTTCTTCTTCCCCATCTCCTTCTCCTGGTAGCAGGTCAGAATATTCCCAGTAAGAGTGACACAACTAGAAGTCAGTGCTGTTTAGTCATTCTTCCTCTGAACTGGTGATGTCAAACAGCTTACACTAAAAAAAAAGGTGTATTTTCCCCCTGTATTTCAGACTCCAATAGACTTCTGTGCAGTTCTAATATGTTTACTGCTGCAGGTATTATGTGTATTTTTTTTTCTTCTTAACACTACCTAGTCTCTGTGTTTCCATTTGAAGCTTTATAAACAATTCAAATAAGCAGAAAATCCAGCTAAACCTACTGAAATGTAAGATACATTCAATTATATTTAATGGAGGAAAACAAAAAGGCAATTGCCAAAAACCCTTTTCAAAACTCCTTTGGTCACAGAGTATAAAATTATAGTTATTTTTTAATAAGTTGCTGAAAAGCCCCCAAAATGTTTGCTGTTCTAATTTTGAGTGTTACTGAACACTCTATGGAAGGCAATGGATAATTGAACTAAGTTCACTATTACTTTTATAGTAACCAAAATTGACTATTAGAAAAGAAGGAAAAATACAAAACATAATAAATAAAAGAAAAAGCTGTGTTACTTTTTGTTGTGTCAGTATCTATATACCGCTTGATTCGAATATCTTTATTATTAGCAATTTTAGATCAAGAAACCACTGAAAAATAACTTCCTTTTCATTTTAGAATATCACAAGTATAAGAAATAACTTTAAAATTAGGAAGTTAATAAACTAATTTTATTTTACCTTTGCATTTTTCTGCTAAGAGCTAAAAAGCATTTTGCAAATATAAGTATCCCTTTAAGTTGACTGTTTCATTATTAACATATTTAGAAGAATCGAAGCAAGAAAAGTAGCAACAACTGCTGAAAGTCAAACAGAAAGTCAATGGCAAAAGAGTGCTTCAAATTCTACAGTCCTGATTACCCACCCACAGTCTTCATCCCACGACACTCCTCTTTCTTTATGAAGACAAGATGATTTACCATTGCCTTCTCCATAATTGGAGTATTCATAAGCAATTATAGTTGTGTTCAAAGAATGTTCTTGGACTCAAGCCCTTGAATAAAACTATTACCAAAGATTAAAAAAAAAAAAAAAAAAAGCAGCACATTTTCACAGAAAACAGCACATATTCATTTTATCAGATTTTTTCAACTCTATTTATGAAATCCATGGAGTTGTAAAGCAAATTTACTACTACTTCCATACTTTTATAGACCTTAAGTCTGGTAACACCTGTGACAACTTTGACTTCAAGTAAGAAATAAAGTCATAAAGAAATAAAGATCCTGTTAACGTGGAGCCACAAACTGAATTAACTAACTACCAAAGTCTCTTTACAGATTACAGTATAAGTATTGCAATAAACATCAAGGAAAAAAAAGAACAAAATATCTTCATATTTACCTGAGGAAATGTAAACAATTCACAATACAATGTCCCTGCTCCTGGCAGGGGGGTTGGACTAGATGGCCTTTGAAGGTCCCTTCCCACCCAAACTGTTCTATGATTCTATGATTCTATACCAAAGCAAGTTGCAAGGGTCATACATGAGAAAGCAGGCAACTTTTCAACTTCAGAAGTTATCCTGTTAAAAGGTGTATTTTGGCACCTACTCTTCTGGAACTGAAAAGCAAGATGCTGCTTATTTTACTTCAGCCTAAACCCACGGAACCTGCAAGGGCCTTCACCAGCTTTTGAAGCAGGGCCCTGGAGAGCTAGAATTGAAAAAGAAAATAAAAATATAATAAACAAGCTGCCAGTGCCCTAATATCTCTGTTCAGTGCAAACCAGGCTGCTCTATATTGGCTTAGCAGATCATGAGACTTCCCTGCACTGGTAAGGAGCTTGGATTTCACTTTTCAGCACTGGGTGCTTTACCTCATGCAGAGAAGGAAACACCAGGACAGCTTTATGCCAATTCCACACATGTCCCAGCGCTGTTAAGCCAACATCCGAGAACCAGGTGTTTTGACAGCCTAGGTGAAAGCACTGGCACAGGTGGGTGCCTCTGCAGCCACCTGCCAGCATGGCTCTCCCGAGCAGACCAGCCGCTCTGCAGTGAAGGAAAGCAGGAGCTGTTAATGAATGGGCACTTTCTGCGCTTGGAAATTGTAGCCTTATCGAATAAATACCCTGAAAAGTTCCACCCACACACTTGAACCCACCTCTCAAGCAAACCTTGAGAGTCAGTGATCCTTAGGCTGAAAGGATTTTGTTTAAAAACCAGTTGCACACACTCAGCCTCCAAGCAGTCACAGGACACCCTCGTCCTTGGCCAGACAGCCCAGCAGTGCTGGAGGCTCACCGGCAGCTGTGCAAGCCCCTCACCTTCACAGCGTCCCCCAAACCATGCGGATGAGACCCAGTGGAACGCAGGTGCTGAGGCCTTCCGGGGGCAGAGCTGGGAGGGATGTGGGGAGCACTGCTGGAGTGAAAAAAAGTGAAATTTTCGTGTCTCCAGGTACATACTGATAAACTTTACTACAAAAAGATTACCACAGACTTTGCAGAAAAGGACATGAAATTGCAAGGCAGCTATACATACACACAAATTCTAAAATTTGCATGGATTCTTCTAAAGTCTTTTTCTCTATTGAGTCAAACTGATGCATTCTTTAAAACTAACTTTAATGACATTCTAATTAATAGAACCTGATAAAAAAGGAGTGATAGTAGGATGTCTCTCCAGATGTGTTTATTCACTGGCAGTTTTAAGAAAAAAGAGTCAGATTCGCTGAGTGAATTATTTCAGATGCTTGTAATAATATGACTCTGGAAAAATATTTCAGATAGGTAATAACTTATTGGTACCTGCTTAATGAAGCAACAGAATTACTGTTTTCAGTGTCAGAATGTAATAATGGGCTTATTTCCCATTAGAATTTGCCCTTAATAACTAAGTGGGTAACAACAGACACCAAAAGCCATGAAATCCAAATTTCAACTTACGTTCAATATATTTTCAATGTGAACATGCTGTATTTCACTTAAAAGCACATTTTAAAAATCCACAGGTAAATAAAGAGTTTACAACTTTTGTTAGCTGTTTTGAGGAAAAATCAGTGTGATTTGATTTCCAGTAGAGAATATATGGCTTTTTTTATCTATGTGACTTCTCTCTTCCCCCTGTAAACACTGCATATCCATCATTCTGTGCATTCTGGAGCACTGGGCATCGGAGTAAAGCAATCATCCTACAAGAGCTCCTGAGATGGAGGCTCTGTTTTGCAGACAGACCTTGAGAGATAGATATATGTCAAGTTCTCTTTGGTGGATGTGAGAATGGTTCATAACACTGCAGGATAATCTCTGTGGACCCTTATTTACAATAAAGGGAGACTGCTGGCTCTGGCTGTAAGTTGTAAGAGAAATGACAAATATAGATCCTTCTTTGAATTTACTCAGGATGGTGAAGCCTTCTACGGGGAAAATACTTGATGTATTATGATAAATTATATTATACTAAATTCATCGCATTTCAGTTTTAGGTGTTTATGATCCTATTTTTTTTTTCTTTAGAGGTGTCTGAAAATGAATAAACATAACCCCTATAAATTGGCAGGGGGTAGAGACAAAGTATTTTCATTTTAACAAAGACAAGTGAAGCCCAGCTCTCAACTTCTGGCTTGTAAACTTACTGCCTTAGAAAACTACTAATAAAAGGCAATCAAGAAGAAAGATGCTTTAGACTGAGCTTTCATTTGTTGCTCTAAGAAGTAGTGGAACAATAAATGTAATACAAAGGAAAATGGCAAACTCTTTGGCCCAAGAGAAGATCTGCACTGAACCAAAACTTTCTAAGGAGCTGTTAAAGAATCCAGCTGATAATTTTCACCACGCTTTAAGATTTCACTTCCACAGTTTAAATTGCTAAAGTCACCTTTGAGCTCAGTGGAAACAATCTAAACTCTTTGGCAGGACTCACAACACATACACTGTCAACCTCCAATTTCTCCGTCATGGGCAGAGTCTGTTTGCTGAAGAACTGGTCCAATATGCAGTTAAGTTACAGTTAAGTACAATGTATGCACAAAAAAAAGTATGCAGGAGGATATCTGAGGTAAAGCAGAGATACAAAAGAAGATAACACGTGATAATACTTTTACGGCATTGTTCTTCCTTTCTATTTGTTGAATGTATTTGTTCTTTATTGCCTTCTATTTAAATAATATGTAGAGTGACTCTTAGCCCTGGGGAGTTGAGCTCTGGGGAAATGACACACACAACCCTGAGAAAAGATCACAAGGAATGAGTCTCAAGAGATTCAAATTCAAATGCGGTTTAATTGAAAAAGTTGAAGAAGATCAGAGGAAAACATCCTTTTTCTCAAATTATTTCAGCTTCTGCTATAAACAAAGATGAATGTTTCTTGAGTTTTAACCATTAATAATGTTGCTGTAAAGTATGCAAAACAAAATTAAATAAACAGGACTGAATCATCATTACACTCCAGTTGTTTCGTATTGCTCTGGTGAAGCAGTAAATCCAAGAAAACCATGCTGTTACACCAGCTTTATGGCTGTTCTGCATCACCACAGTGGCACAGAGCAACTCATCACAGACGTGTAGCACAAACCAATTTGAAAAACCTCTTATTCTTCATGTCTCTGTCCTCGCTCCTCTTTGAGCTATTGTTTAGGTATATTTTGTGAAAATTAGCTTGAGGTAGGCACCTAAACGGATGTTCTGGAGGAGCAGCTCAGGCACTTTACATTGGATTAGCTGCAGTCAGGAATGCAGTCGCTCGTGGCAGTTTCACAGGATCAAGCTCACTAGTTGCCCTACTGGTCCTTTGACCTGTCCTGTACTTAAAGCCTATCTACCATTACTTTCATGTTGTAACTCACCCTGAAGCAGCTCCACGACATAAAGCTGGTGTGAACTGAAGATGATCTCTAACCCCGACTCCTGTCCCCTACAACAGCGCTTGGCTGCGGGCCAGCACTGAGCCAAGGCAGGAGTGGGATCAGTGAATGTAAGCTGTACAAGCAGATGAACAAATTTAACAATGTGTTACTAGGAGGTATAACAAAAAAAAAGCCAGGGGGAATCAACCCAAAATGCAAAACCTCTGGAAAACAAATGGGCCTGTGATGCATACCTGCAATTCATAGAATACTGCTCAGCGAGGCACTTACACTGCCATTGCTGAAGCTGAGCTCTCTGAAGCACGTTAGCACATTTCAGTTTCAAATGAAACACCTCTTACAAACACGTCATGGAAGTTCCTGGGTGGAGAGAAAGGGGCACCTGTTTCGGCACTATGCACCCAGGAGCGAGAAAAGGAGGACATGCAGCAAAGGTGGCAGGAGCGTAGCAAAAGTGCCAAATGCACTTCAGGCTTCCTTCACATGTGAGAAACTAATCCACAGCTGCTCAGTTGCATGCAAGCCGTTTCCCACGCTATACTTGCGTCTGGCTGGCTGCCAGCCCATTTCAGAGGTGGAAAGTGAAAGTGAATTTCCTTACCCATTTATATCCTTTAGAACAGGGAAATACCTTATGACCTGCTATCCAGGTCAGGAGATAACAAGGGGGCCTTCCCAGCTGCGGCTCTGTGCTTTCCTCAGCTCACACCCCCTTCACACTTGCAGCCTCACTGCAGGTCTCTGCTTTGGCACTGCTGTTGATGGCCACATCCACAGTGGAACTGCAAAGCCCATATTTCCTTACACTAAAACAATTTTTTTTTTGCAATTCCAGAATCCAATTCAGGATCCAGTTTTTCCAGTTCAGAATAATCTTTACGTGATATGCAGGGAAATGAAGGAAATATTTTGTATATCCTTTATTTCCAAAAGACCAGCAGGAGAGTTCCATTCTTCAGAAAGTCCAGGGGAGATGAAAGGCATGGACACACACAGTGTTAATCAAGGTTCACATATAATTGCACCAGAAGACAGAGTAAGACTTAGATGCAAATATGAAGGTCTAGAACCCCACATAAAGAGTTCAAATTAACTGCCATAAGGAAAAGGGAGATGTCCACTTAGGTTACGTTTACTTCTCTTTCAGCAAACAACTTGCAAAATCCACCTTTGATATATTTATCAGCTAACATTTAACTCAGGAAAGGACATCAGCAGACTAATGTTAGTTAGACATTACAGACTAATGTTAGACTAAAACTCTCTAGTGTTTTATACCTACAGGATAAACTGTAGGTGAGAGAATGAAGAATAAATACAAGTACAGAAATGTAAGTACAGAGACTGATGCTGACAAATTCTAAACAGCCCAGCTCTCACTTACGTCATCACAGGTTGCATTACATGTGCTTGCAACTCCTGGAAGTTTGTCTGAGGATTCCTAGTGCTTAGCCTTCAGCTGTTCAGGTAGAATTTTCATTAGATTAAATAATGAATTCTCTGTTCACTTACCAGCAGCATTTTCAGCTCTACTAGTAGATAAATTTACAGCATTTAAAAATTCTGAAAAGCATTCTGAAAATTCTGAAAATCTGCGGTTTTCAATAAAATTATGCAGACACATTGAATCATTTCCTCCTGCCTTCTTTTCATTGGCTGCGATCACACTCCTTTGAAGTGAGATAAAATTACAAGTGTGCATTCATGATTAACTTTAATTAGCAAACATCTACAATTCAATTATTAAATTGTCACCTAATTAGCAGGAATAGTAAGCTGTGAGAAGTAATCAGTAAGAGAAACTTCAGAGAGGGATGAGAAAACAAACAGTGTTGAGCAAGCATACACTCACAGCCGAGTTCAGCACTGCTGAAGCAGAATTGAGTCCCAGTCTAGAAAGCTCTGACCCGTCTTCCACTTCAAGTCATGAGGACATTCAATAATTTCTGTAAAACTGCAGGTCCCCAGGCTTCACTGAGAGTACAAGAAAAAATGGATGGAGCTGTGATACCCAGATGTTGTGTTACTGTACGGTGCTCCTCTACAGCACACAAGCTCAGGAGTTTAGGCAATTTTATTTTCTATGTATTTTAATAACACTATATCATCTGGAAGACTCTTTTAGCCATATTCTAGCAGGCTACAAAGACAGAAATGTGTTTTGCCACCCTGGTCTCTCTACTTTTTCCGTTTCATCTCCCTTCCAAGCCTTTGTTCAGATATAGAAATATCAAGAGGATTCAGTGGGCAGGGCAGCCAGGCTACTGACACAACTGCAATTGTGCTTTGTTGAAATGGATGGGATCCTTGCAAGAATTCCCAGGGCCATAATTTTGGCTGGTAATATCATAATTCATCAGCAAAATGGCAAACAGGCTCTAAGCTTTGCTTCATTGTGACCATACTTTTTTTAATATTAGAGAATACACATAATAAATCATTCCAGTGGGGGAGGAAAAAAATTGATTAGAATTTGCATTTCTCAACCAGCTTATTGCATGAACATATGCATCATATGCTACCCAGGGTGGAGAATTGGTGCTGGTTTTGGAACAGAATAATTGGACTCAAGTACCATTCAGGTGATTTGGTCCTGACAGCAGGTATCTTGCTCAATTTCTGAAGGAAAAAAACCCGTTGCACTTATGTTTTGTTTATAAAATAGATTACTCCAGTAATGCAATTTCATCTACAAACATCTAATGAGGAGAAAAAAAAAAACCCAAACCACCAAACATGTTTCCTTTCCTTTTGCCTTCCTCAAAGAAAATACCTTGCAGAATGATCTTTATTCATCTTTCCTCCAATACCACTATTTAAAATATGAGGGCTTTCTTTACAACAAATGGAAAAGCACTATTCAGGTAAGTGGAAGTTCTAAAAATCACAATTGGCAGTGCTCTGTATATGTGTTCTGGTTTTGTTTAGTGAGGGGGGCCTAAGGTGGTAGCTTCTGTAGGAAACTGCTAGAAGTCGCTCCCCTTTGTTCAGTGGACTCGGCCGGGCCTAGGGCGGACCCCTGCTGGCCAAGGCCAAGCCAATTGGTAGCAGAATGTCCCATAATAATGCATCTGCAATAATGTATTTAAGAAGGGGAAAAGAGAAAAAAAAAAGGGAGAAGATGTAAAGCAGCTGAGCGGGGGCAGAGAGGGGGAGGTGCGAGCCTTGTGGGCCTTGCAGGCCTCACCCTCTGGTCTCCTGCTGGGCGGCCAACTGGGCCCAACTCAGCCTTGCCCGGCTGCAAGAAGTGGAGAGGAGATGAAAAGTGAATAAGATGTAAAAAGGGTCCTGAGAGGCGTCTGCCAGCCTGTTGCAAGGAACGGCTGCAGATGCCAAGGTCAGTGAAGAAGGAGGGGGAGGAGTAATGTGGCTCCTGGCCAAGACTCCCCTGCAGCCTGTGGTGATGACCATGGTGGAGCAGGTTGTCCCCCTGCAGTCCATGGAGGTCCATGGAGGGGCAGAGATCCACCTGCAGCCTGCTGAGGAGCCCACGTCGGGGCAGGCGGATGCCTGAAGGAGGCTGTGGCCCGTGGAGGGCCCGCTGGGGCAGCTGTTCTGGAGGGACTGCACCCCATGGAAGAGATGACCCATGCTGGAGCAGTTTCATGAAGGACTGTGGCCTGTGGGAGGGACCCCACGAAGGAGCAGGGGAGGAATGCGAGGAGTTCTTCCCCCGACGATGAAGCAGCGGCATGAAACAACGTGTGATGAACTGACCGTGACCCCCATTCCCTCTTCCCCCCTGTACTGCTTGGGGGAAGGCAGTAGAGATAATGATAAGCCCGGGAAGAGGGAGGGGTGGGGAGAGGTTATCTTGTTCCCTGTCTCATTCTCCTGCTAGTTTTATAAATAAATGAGTATTTTTCCCCAAGTCGAGTCTGTTTTGCCGGTGATGGTAACTTTAAGGATTTCTCCCCATCCTTATCTCAAACCTCGAGCCGTTTTTCCTTATGTCATCTCCCCCTATTCTCTCGGAGGGTGGGGGGAATGGGAGAGACTGCGTAGTCTGGTCCTGATCGGGGCTGAAGTACAACAATATGAAAAATCATTTATTGTTTTAATATGCAGTGCCTAGAACAAGTCCCTGTTTCTGACTCAGTATGGATTTGTCTTTCTCCCTCCTCAGTTTTACTCGGCTAACAAAACCACATCAGCACAAATGGCATTACGCAATGTACCTTGTAATGCTCCTAATGTAGAAGCCTGTATTAGTCTGCTTTCACCAGAGATTTCTGCCTATGCTTTAACAAAAATAAATGAAAGGAAAATGTTGAGTCTTTGAAAAATCTTTATGAAAGAGCTCATATAGTATATCTTCATATCAGGGAAAAGTGAAAATATGTTTAAAAAAAGCGAGTACCTAAGAATGTTTGGCCTGAAATACAAGTTTGAGAATGGAACCAAAGCCTGTCAGCAATTGTTACCAAGGCCATCAAGCACTGAAGACAATCACTGAGATGGCTGGGGTAGCGAGCTGGCAATTTCAGTACCATCTACACTTTCTCCTTGCCGAACTGTCCAGCAAACTTGGCTCTCAGGTAGAAGAAAACATTTTATTTTCCATCTTGTTCTTTCAGAAGGCTACTCGGAAAAGACCAAGAGCTAAAGGCTCAATGAGATATGAGGATTACTGTGAATACTCTAAAGTATTCACAATGTGCTCTGCATTTCCCAGGCTACAGAGCTGAAAAAAATACTGGATTTGTAAAATTAAGTGTTCTCAGTCTTGTTGTAGAAACTAGTGCCTTTTTTTCCTGAGACACAAGCATCACAAGAATAGCAATCATTTATACAAACTATATGCTAAATTTTGAAACCTATTCTTGACTTAAATCTTTGGCAAGACACATGATCTCTAATGCAGTTGATTTACTGACTACCTTAGTCTCTAATCGGAAAGGATTGCCACTGTGAGTTTCCTGGATGATGCAATGCCTATTTAAGAGCACACATTTGTGCCAAAGTAGTTTTCTACAATCTAGCCTTGCTTATGAAATGATGCTTCCTACAGAGGACATTATTTTTTTTTTTGACAGGATGAGAAGGATTCATAATCACATTGTTGCCTTGATCAGAATTTTTTTTTTTTTTTTTTTTTTTTTTACCAAATTGGCAGGTTAGCCAACCAGAACATGTATTATGCCTGACAAAAAAATACCCTCCTGTTGCACTGATAA
>WHYT01017617.1:661037-709398 GCA_009806455.1 Tetrax tetrax
AAAAAAAAAAAAAAAAAAAATCACCAACTAAAAAGAAAACAGGTGGAGAAGAGATTTTTTTTTTTTGCTAAAGACCAGCAGCTGAAATCCCTTTCAGGCTTATCTGCTTGAATTGTGGATTATCTACTCCTCATGCAACCACTAAATATGAAAAAGAAAAACATAATGCCTTGTTTCAGTACTCACACTAAGAGAAAATGCTGGTCTTTGAGCTGAAATGAAAACATCTAGAACATACTGAGCACTGCTGCTGCTAAGTATTTTGTACAGACAAAACCTCTTAATACATGGAAATAACAGTTTTGTCCCACTTAAATATTACATTCACAGCAATGTAACAGATTTCAGGATGAACCTGTCACAAATTTCCTTCTGGATCAAAGAAGAACAGTGCAATGACAATAGCAGGTTTTCTACACAAAAACAATGTGATGCCATGACAGGGCCACACGGCTGCTTCTTTCAAAACCTTGACAAACCCAGAATGAAAACAGAGCTCATCCCCTAATTCCATATAACAGTTACCCCATTTTTAATACACAGAAAGCAAGTGTTTCCTTCTCTTACCTTTAACAGGCATGTGCTGAATGAATGCGTCAAGACATTTTTCAGCATGCTGGTGACAGAGGAATCTCTGACTTATAAAGGTCAGCTGCCATGGTACAGTCCTGACATTGTCAGACAAAGTGGTCGGAATTACCCAGTGGCTTGACAAGCCAGCTTACTTCTGATCTAATCTAGAGACCGTGTGCATATAGCTATGTGTTAGAGAAATGGCAAATATTACAGGACTAAAAGGAGAACTGAGGAACAAGCCGTGAACTTAGAGTGCTATACCTATTATCTTTACTAGTATAGAAAATGCAATGTTATTGTTTCTGAGCCATAGAAATTAGTACTATGAAATGTAAAATATCCAGAGTTCTCCTTTGAAAAATTCTGTACAAGTATAATGTTTATGCAAATATAATCCAAATTATTATGAAAGGATTGGCATAACTTCCCAAACTTTCTCTAATGAGAAGAATCTCCCAAATGGACTTTAAGTTCTCAACAGAAAAAGAAAATCTATTTACTCTGCCATTTTCCCACCTCTTAAATTTACTAAAATAATGAAAACATGGACCCAAAGAAACACTTCTATCAATTCAGCCTATAGATCAGCAAAAACCACAGCAATCTCTAATGAATAAACATCAAGATTTCTCAAAAGAGTGAAATCGTGACATCCCACAGGAAATCCCATCCATGCCCGCTTGTGTCTCCTGGAATGTCAGCAAAACCTCTGGATCAAGGACAGACAGATCCAGCAAAATCTCAAGTTTTGTTTTGCCAGAAATACGTATATTATCAAACAAAGAAGCTACTGCTGTCTTCTGTACCTTCCTGCAAAGCCATGAGGCTTCCGCTTCTGAATGTGGTCACGCCTGCTTTGAACTTTTGAACAGTTTCCCATTTTAGGCTGCAGCATTTTGCATCAGCTATTTCACTTAGAAAAGGTTTGCATTTTAGAATCCATTAATACTAAACTAGGAAAAAAGATAGCTAATATTACTTTAATATCCTGTCGCAGAGGTCAGCAACAGTGAGACAATGGTTATTTTTCAGATTATCTTAACTGTATTATATTTAAGTCAGGAAAAAATAGCCACAGGAAAAACGTTTCTTAAAAAGTAGTTATGATGACGAGTATTTCACAAAATTAAAATAAAGCTGTTGGATATACAGCCACAGGATGGGAGTGCCAACACTTATGGAAATAAAACATGAACAAAAATTAAAATTTTGCCATTATCTCATGAGAAATAAACTTTAGTAGATAAACAACATGCACTACAATACAGCTAAATCACCTGCCATGTTTGCAGAAATTGAATCCTTGTGATAAGTGCAAATGTGCAGCAGTAAAATAAGGATTATCCTGGCATTGACGTAGAGGCACAAGTGGCTCTGTGGTTGCTCTTTATGACCACTTGTAGCACTGCTAAGATCAGTGGTTAGGGATAAATAGATACATTTACCTCTATTTAAGAAGTAATCTCTCTGCTAAATATAAAGAATAAATTCACCACACAGCAAGTACCTTAGTAAAATGTTTCATCAAGTAGGCTTTTTCTGGAACAGCTAGGAGGTCACAAAAGATTGAACTTCTTTCTGTCACTCTGAATAAAACTATAAATTCAATCAGTGTAAGAATCTATCTCAATTCTCAGTCATGTGCATGGAATGTGGTACTATTGTTTTTTACTATGCATTGAAGACTAAACTCATGTCTATCTCTGGAAACTTTGCTAGCCACCGACACAGTGGCATTGGTACTAATGAATCATACAGACACGTATGACACATGTGCACAATTCTTGTGACAACAAAGCAACAGCACACAACATCGAGTTGTCCTGTGTGCATGATCTGCATCACTTCCTTGGCAGAGAGACAAAATGAAAAAAGAATATTCTCCCATGATTTCTGCTGAGAAATCTGGCCAATATTCAGTCTCTGCTGTGGAATTTTTACTATTTTGTGTTAGTAATCTTAGAACACATTGTGGTTCTGCAGATACTTATCAACCAATACAAAAATGGTGATGAAATTCTGTTTTGGCACTAAGACTTCTTTAAAATGGAAAATGAAGACAATTTCAATTTTCCCACAGATTTTGTATACACAAGTTAGGCTCCAAATAAAACTCAAGAGACTGAAGAATTACACACATTCCCATAAGCATATTAATACTTTGAATTGAGTGATACAGCCACGTGCAATGTGGCACCATCACTTTTACTCTATATTCACATGTAAAGGGTTATTTGCCACTAGAACCTGTGCAGCAGTAATATTAATGGTTCTCAGTGAAAGCTCAGATCTCTGCTCAGCCCAGAGCCTCATTCGTTCATTCAACCCCAGCACTCAGGATTTAACAGGAACAAAGGATGCCTCATTCTTTCTGGAGCGTAAAAAAGAAATGGTGACACACTAGTTGATGGCTGTGCTCTGTGATATGTCCTGTGCAAGGGAAATCTACCTCTGCCTTTAGAAATAAGACGGGGCAAATAATATCACATTTCTTTGAACCTTGGAAGTATAGAAGCAGAAATGGGACTTCTCTTTGTCAGCAGATCAATTGTATGTCAGCTTTCTGTAACTTCAGTATACAAATGTCTAGTGTGGTTGCACAGCAGCTACAATTACTTTAAATCAAGGCAGCCGTGGGCTCACTGCTTCCTAAGTCACTAGCCCCACACCCTGTCACTGTGCCAGCACGGACGCCTGTGAACCAGAGGAGTGAGCTAGAAACTAATCACTGTTTGTAGGATTGCACAATCTTTATCTGAATGTAAAATGATTCCCAGTTTACTTTTGGAGGTTGGCATTAAACATAGTTTAAGCCTTAAAGACTTGATCATTCAGTTGTAACTCAGGGAAAAAAGGGCCATGGGCTCACGTATAAGCATTGAATGCGCAGGGACTGTAAAAGCTTCCCTCCTGAAGCTGAAATGGGATTTCTGACCATGTAATGTTACATGTTCCTAAAGCTGAAAAAGTAGACAAAGGTACCATGGGAAAAGCACCACAAGTTCCTCACTTGATATCTAAAGCATCAGTATGTCATGGATGGTTTTAGGGCAGCTGAAGAAGTAGTCCTTGCACGTTATGCACATTTTATGGCCTGTGATTCATAAAATACTCTGAATACTCTGTCAGTCATTAAAACACTGAGAGCAAACAGAAGTAATTTAAATATTTTAAAATGGTCACTTTTCACAATAAAAATGCACATTTAGAGACAAACTTCAGGAAAAGGGAAGCTCCTGATTTTATAACCCAGTTGAGGGAGCACAAGAAGGTGGAAAAGTAAATACCACAGGAACAGCTGTATTCAAATTCACTCCTTCTGCATGAAAGGACCAAGAAGGGTCAAGAAAAACACGTGTGAGAGAGGAGGAGGACTGCACTTTCAGGAAGGGAATAGAGTAGACTGAACTTCAATTGGAATGTAGGTTGCTGCAGCCCCCCACCCCTCGGGCCTGGAGCGATTAGCATTCAGCCTGGTCAAGGCCTCCCAGCCTCCTTCGGTGTCACAAAAGGCAGGGCCAACGCAAGAGCAGGGTCCACAGCGCAGGGCTGTCCCAGGGGCAGGGACAGAGGTGCTGCCTGCTTCCCTCCTGAGACTGCTCTGCCAAGGAAAGCTTCTGGGGCAGAGCAGCTCTGGAGTGAGGACACCCTCACCACACTTACAGGCTACCTAGGGCAATTAAGGAGGCGCCTTTGATTTTCTAATGACAATAGAATTTTGGGTGAAAAATAGAGGTCTCAAGCCAACCTGAGAGGTGGGAGGCACATTATTTTTCAAGAAGAAGGTAACACCAATAAGTAGCGTGCAGACAAAATCCTTGCAACTAAGAACAAATCTAGGCCGCTCAGAAAAAAAATGCCTTTCCCACCAAGCCCTGAGTGTCAATGACTGATAACATCAAGTGCTATGATGCAAAGAAATATCCCTCAGGCTTCCACCACAGGCGGCAGGGTGACCACGTTCACTGCTGCAGCACTCGCTGGAGATTCAACACGCAAAGGTATAATCAATCTTAAAACTCTGCAGAAACAAGACACTTTTTGGGGAATAACTGAAATATTGACCATTCCTTAAACAAAATTCCATGCTGCTTACTGAGGTTTCAACTTCAGTATAGACATACTTATTGAAACAATTCAACATCAATTATCATGGAGTCTTAATTGTAAGGATTTTAATCTACATCTTTCAGCCCTGTCTCTCTCTTCTTCAGTTGTTATGCTGCTGTCATTCCCACTCCTCTTCCTTTTCTGTATGAACTATGTTGTACAGGGATAATCAGGTCATTCAAAAACTCGCATTTTTACTGAGACCTGGCAAACCATAAAATCCCTTCAAATGTATCAAAAGTTGGAAACATATTGATATTTCAAAATGAAAAGCTTTCAAAAAGAAAAAAAAAACACCCTAGAAAAATAAAATCTTTATATTACTCTCCTAAAGACCCAAGAGGATGAAACCTTTAAAACCATTAATATTTTTGCATCAGTCTGCAGTTATTAAAACCATGCTTGACTGAAGGTGTTTTTCATAACACTGTTATGACATAACCTAAAATAACACTGAGTTACAGAGAGACTACACAGAATTCAATATCTTTGATTATGCGCTTAGTTCAAAACAATGCATTAAAGGGGGGTGGGGGGGGTTGGTCCAAACCCACAACCTCCCTCAAAAAACCACTCCAAATTTCCCTCTTCAAAAACCACCTCCCCAAAGCATAGAAAGAGAGGGAATAGCATTCAGTCCAGTTCTTTCTTTGGCTTTCTCTGACACCTTGCCCTGGGGTCAGGATTTCAGAAGAGTCACGAAACTGGCTGCAGAATAAATCAGAGATGACACAAACTGCAAATCTTCACATTTACGTGAAAATATTGAAGTTATTCAGAGGGGAGGGGATCCCCTCATTCTTTGAAGGCCCAACACTCCAGCTCTGCAGGCACCGCTGAGCTTTGGTGCTTTAGGCAAAGCAGAGCTCTGCTGGCAGCACTGCTTGGGGAGCCCCAGCCACAGTGCTTTTCACCCCCGTTTCCACAGACCTTCTCTCCATCCTCAGCATTTCCTGGTGGCTTTTAAACAGATTCCCATGCAGTGTGATAGCTTTTTAGGTGCTATTTCCTATATACGGTAGAAGGTGCTAGGTTCACAGTTCAAGCTCTCCTAAGAAAGCACAGCACTCAAAAATGCAGTTTTGCAGGTCAGTGTTCTGCAATGAAGAGCTGGTTAAGTCTTGATATATCTACGGCTCATGCCCTTGCCAAAAGATTAAGAATAGGGTCTGAATTAGAAGTCAAAAGTAACTATTTAATATCATTTCAATCACTTTGAGGCAGGACATATTTTATATACATGTATTGATACATTGTATTTGGTGCAATAGTAAAAAAATGCAATGTTATTTGTATCTTATGGCCTTTAAAACCGTTCTATGACTACAAAATAGTTGGTCTGAAAATAATTTGGTCCTGATAATTACATAGTTTTCCTACCAGTGATTGATCAACAGATAGAATTAACTATGAACGATCCATAAATAAGTTAACTTCAAAAACATATAACTGAAAATATATACATGGACCCAAAGCAGTTCAGCTGTAACTGAAAGGACACAGTAGCAGATGGATTTGGAGAAGACAAAACTCTTCTATATGTTTTGGTTTTGTTTTTTTTTTAAGATTAATTGTAGCATCTGGAATACATTAAGTATCATTTGATAAATCCTGAGATTAGGGAATTTTAAACCTTTCTTATTATAGACAACATATAATTTCATGAATTAAGTTTTGGCTTTCCCTTTGCCCATATAAAGCAGTATCTGTTCAGTTTCAGTGAAATAAGCTTTCATTGTAACCGTAAGTATTACTTGAAAAATCTACCATAGATTAGTATCTTTATTGCATACGTTCACTTTAACCGTGTTCTGAATTTTCTAGGCAGAAGGAGAAACAAATTTGCCATACTAGGTAAGATGAATGAATATAAAAAATAGGAAATCTGTGATTGTGGATTATAATGTTATTTTCTTGCTCTTTGTGTTTTCTTTTATGCCAAAAAAAATGATAGGTGATACTAATATAAAATTAATGACTATAGAAATAAGCAAGAGTGGTAAGAGGTCATACCAATTATAAGCTCTGCACTGATTTAGAAAAAAGTGGTTATTATTAAAACCAAGGAAGACCTACTATAAGTGGCTCACAGAACATCCTATAAAGTACCCTCAACATGTTGTCTGTAACATGCAAAATCAAAGAAAATAGAACTTTACTTTGTATCTTGAAATACTTTCTGATTATTAGTTCTGCAGGCACATCACACAGTTTTGTAAAGTCTACTTTCCTTTTTATATTTCTATGTTTTTAATCCAAAGCGGGTTATTCTGAGTGGCATCAAAGGGACTAAAACATGCTTGATTCTTGCACAAGCGTGGATACAGCAACCCCATGATGTACCAGCCCTGTCCTGCACAATTTGAACATCACGCTCGCGCCCAGTGCCCTGCTGACACCCGCTACTGACACCAGAGTCCTGTTGGTAGCATTTCTCATCTCAGAGATGTTTTCTGCCTCCTGATTCCTGCTGCTCTCTAGTTACAAATAAAATAATGCAATAAGTTAGATCTGTTTACATAATATCAGCACATAATGAGTCCTAACAAACAAAATCAGACAACCAACCAAAAAAAAACTTGCCCGAAAGCCAATGTTTAGGGCAAGTTTATCCTTCATCAAAGTCCAGAAAAACATTATTTTAGTTTTTGTTTTCTTAAGTTTAAAACTGTTGTAATGTTATATAAATACATCTCGGTTATTGAATTTTTAATTTGCAATTTGAGATGAGAGAGCAAGAAAGATCAGTTGAGAGAAGATTGGTTTACGTATCAATTTTGTTTTAAGACCACAGTTTTCCCTTATTTGCACCCAGAGAGAAATATACAAGTGTTTTATTCCCATTTAATGAGAGTGAAAGGGGTAAATATGTTCCTCAGAAATTGAGTTTGTAAAGCGAGAGGTTATTTGGTATCAGTAGCTGTTGTAACAACAGAGGCAGAAGATAAGTAGGCTGTCTTGATGATACATATGCAAAATGTGGATTTAGAAAAGTTAAGTGTCTTTCAGAATGCTTAAAAAATACCCCAAAACCTCAAAAAATAAACACAAAATGCTAAATAAATCAAATATAGATTGCTTTCAAATTTGAGAAGAGCCATGCAGGAATTTACCCTTAAGCTGAAGTTAAGTTCAGCACATATTTTATTACCAAATTCTGCTTAACCATATCGTGGCACAGGATTATGAGGTGAATTCACAAAGAATTTATTTGCCCATGTGACTGTATGCACAGTGCTGCATATATCACGAAGGGGCATCATCTTCCAAAGGGGACCAAACAGGGGTAGTGAAGATGCAAGGCTGCAAATTGTACACACCAACCATGTACCAAAATGCAGTCTCATCAGCCAAACTGAAAAGCAACTAGCAGACAAATACAGACCAAAAAGCAGGAAAATACATGTTTCCAAGGGTGCATAGGACCACTGAGAAACTTCCTACTACAGAACAATTCTGAATTGTGTTAGCGGGCACAGTGTTTCTGTCACTGCTGCTTAGTTGATTAGCTGGCAAAATCAAGCCTCTGAAACTTGAAAACTCTGGAGAGCCATCTTCTACTCAGCCTAGGCTTTCTGCTGGAGTAACTCAGACGTGTTCTCTGGACAAAGACGACAAGGTGGTTTGCCTTTTATAGTTTGAGGTTGCAGACCCTATTTAAAAATGCATTCTGGCTGTGCTCAGAATGGCTTTGACGTTTTAGATGTATTATATGAAAGAAACATCAGGCCTTGCTATACGTTCCCTGGACTTGGCTTTTCAGAGCCAAAGAAAGCTTAAGAAAAGCCTGCAAATACCTCCATGGATTGAGGCGCTGCAGAGAAATCAGCATAATTTAAAATCCAATATCACCAGTGTCAGTATGGTTTGCAGAGCATGCTACTTTAAATTAAAAGGAATCTAGCATATTACCACACTAAAGATTCTTAAGGGATGTTTATTTGTCTTGCATCTACCTTTAAGTGTAGCTATAAAGTTTGAGATTAACCAAGATACGCAGAAGTATTTTATTATCATTTTCAGTTGTAATGTCTAAGCTGAACATTAGCTGTCTGATTCCATTTGGCCAAAAATCCACTGGGGACATTGTGAATGCACATGCTTCATAAAATCAATACAAAGACCAATGCTGACACGTCCATTGTACATTCCCTGTTCAACTAAAACTCTAGAAGCCTTAAGAGTTGTATGGGAAAGAGACTTTAGTGTGATGATACTGAAGGTTACTGATGACTATGGCAACGCAAAGCCCAAGGTCAGTTAGGTCATACTGACTGCACAGCTTGTTTGAGAAGTTGAGTAGATATGTAGGCTGCTAACTTGAACTGAACTCTCTAATTATCCCAGATCCAGCAATTCTATGCCACTTGTGATGTTTATATGAGGCAAATTATCTCAAGTGATTACACTGTAGATATAGCCATCAGTTCATCATAGTCCAGTAGATAAAAACCTCAATGGCCTATTTTGAAAACAGACCAATATATATTTTACTTTTTATGATGCTGCCATGTTCGTTTCACCTTGCTAATTGAAAGCTAAGAAGGAAAAACTAGTAATTCATACATTTTAAATGGCTCCTTTAGATTAACTCCAAATGTAATTTTTTATCAATGCTCTAGTTCTCCTTACCTTAAATATCAATGGTATCAACCAAGAAGCTTGGCAAAATAGAACCGATTCTTCTCTAAACAAAGATTAAATCCAAGGATGTCCTTACCTAGGCAGGAACAATGCTGACTGTAATTATAAAAAATTATAGTTACTATTTGCTGAGAGGATTGCATCTCTGGGGAGGCCACTGTTGTTGTCAGTGCCGCCACCGAAGCTCTCACAATTGCTCTTCTGGGCAGCTTTCATTCCTCCATGGAACTTCACACAAAGAGCACTGCAGGGAATTATTGATTCAATTAATTCTACTAGAAAATAAGGCTACAAACAAGACTAAATAGAGAGTCCCAATAACCCCTTGGAAATGCAAGCTGGCTTTAGGCACTTTGTAGTTCTGCAGTCATTTGCAGTAGCTATAGATGCTGTCCCTTACTGTGCTACTTCCAGACCTTACAATGTTGCAGGACTTTATGTCACTTTTAAGATGTCTTTGCATGTGGCAGAATGGGAGAATTACTCTCTTTCCCTTAAACACATGAAAGAGATATCAAAAAAATGTTCAGAGACACAATTGCAGTAAAATTATAACAATAGTCTTTCACTAGTTTTGCCAGTTTCTTTACAGATAGAAATTCATAGTTTACTCTTACAAAATTTTATAGAATATTATTTTAATTTTTACTTAGTCTACTGTGGCTTTTACAAAAAAAAAAAAAACCACACACACAAAATTTATAATAATTTTTGCCTAAATAACGAATAATAATTAGCTGACTCAGCCGCTCCTCATAAAACTTGTGCTCCAGACCCCTCACCAGATTCGTTGACCTTCTTTGGATGCACTCCAGTATCTCAATGTCTTCCTTGTACTGAGGGGCTCAAAACTGAACACAGTGTTTGAGGTGTGGCCTCATTGATGCCGAGCACAGGGGGACAATCACTTCCCTACTCCTGCTGGCCACACTATGTCTGATATAAGTCAGGATGCTACTGCTCTTCTTGGCCCGGGCACACTGCCAGCTCATATTCAGCCAGCTGTTGACCATACCCCCAGGTCCTTTTCCACCAGGTAGCTTTCCAGCCATTCTTCCCCAAGCCTATAGGATTGCCTGGGGTTGTTGTGGCCCAGGTGCAGGACCTGGCATTTGGCCTTAGTAAACATCATACAATTGGCCTTGGCTCATCAATCCAGCTCCTCTATAGAGCCTTCCTACCCTCAAACAGATCAACACTCCTGCCCAACTTGGCCTTGCCTGCAAACTTAGTGAGGGTGCATTTGATCCCCTACATACAGATCATCAATGAAAAGATTAAAGAGAAATGGCCCCAGTACTGAGCCCTGGGGAACACCATTTGTGACCGGCCGCCAACTGGATTTAACTCCATTCACACAACTCTTTGGGCTGGTCATCCAGACAGTTTTTTACCCAGTGAAGAGTTCACGTGTCCAAGTCACGAACAGCCAGTTGCTTGAGGAGAATGCCTTGGGAAATGGTGTCAAAGGCTTTACTAAAGTCTAGGTAGACAACATTCACAGCCTTTCCCTCATCTGCTAAGTGAGTCATCTTATCATAGAAGGAGATCAGGTTAGTCAAGCAGGAAATTCAACAATAATATACCTTTACTGCAGGAAACTGAAGAGTCACCTGCATGACAACTATTTGGCAGGAATACAGAATATGCTGTGCTGTATTAGACTATTAGACATCAAGTTGGGTATTTTTTACTTAGATGAAAAATACTAGATATGTGTAAACTATAGCTATTTCAGTTTGCAGCAACATGTCATTTAGTTTCTTCATAGTTTTGCAGAGTCTAGATCTTAAGACATCTTTTGAGTTTCACATATAAGATATAATTACTCCAAAAATCTCACAATGAACATAACCAAAGCAATTCTGCTTTGATGTGAAATCCCACTCTGAAGCCTTGAAAACTAAGCTTTGTCTTGGAATTCTGCATATCTAGTAAATCTATTCCTTCTACCTACAGATGACTATGTTGTCTTGTATTAAGTTTTTGGTTTCCATTCTTTCCCTTTAATGGCTACTACTGCAAATTTGCAAATGCTATTCATTAGGAAATTATAACAAAAGCAGTCGAATACAGGCAATAAGAACAAACAACATTAGTGACCGGTAGGAAAATAAATAAATAATCCAAGAAATCAAAAGGATATGAAAGAGAAGTGGATTTTTTTTTTCCTGATAACATAGATCACTGCCATTTTAAATAATGGGCTTATTTAGACTATATTTATCCTAACTGTCCCAGTTGCCCCACCAAACAGAGATCTGGTTCCCACTATAGTTTTCCTCACTTCTCAAATTTCAGTATGGACCCTCAAAGATATTAAAGTAGCTAATTCCTGAAGAAGTCAGTGACAGGAGAACCCAAACTAATCACGTTCATGCAAGCCAAGAAGAAATGCAAATGTGCATTGCTAAGAGAAAACAAAAATGGATGGGCAGATACAGTGAGAAACAGGTATGAGGAGGAATCCAACTCTTTCTGGGGGTTGTGGCTTGGTCTGGAGTAAAATCTGTATCAAACCTAGAATCTGTGATTGGGTATTCTTAATTTCTGCAAAATCTAGAAGAGGTTATGCTGCCCAGAATATCAGATCTTTGACTCTTTCAGCACCTGTTTACGCTAAGCACAGGGAAAATTAAGACAGTTCCCCACTTTCTTCCCTACTCCTCTAAAGTCAGTCTGTCATTGGATCAGTCCTTGACTCTGCTAATTTGATTAGATGCTGGCATAACATATTATTTAGGAAAAAATTTCATAGTCATGGATCAGAAGGTCTATAAACATCATTTAACTGTTATCTAAACCAGATGAAAATCATGCAGGAAATTAATCTGGAAAGTATGCATGATAGGCCAATCTAATCACTGGTGCAACTAGCCTTAACTCCTCTTAAATAGATACATGCTCTTTTGGGAACTGTCCTCTTGTTCCTGGAACATCTCTGCATGCATAGGAAGATAGAATCTGACAAAAACTTTCAAATAACTCTATTTATATTTAAAAAAAAAAAAATCTTAAAGAAAAAGAGTCAGAGACAAACCTCTTCACAAGTCCCAGGGATTAGGACATTAAGAAAACTATATTTAAAAAAATTACAGCTATGTCTACCAAAGAAAAAAAAAAATTAAGCAAAATTTCCTCCTGTTCATGGTTTTTTTTTTTTTTTTTTTTTTAAACCCATCTGCTATTTTTACTTCTTCTTTGTCCCTGTGTCAAAAAAACCCAAAGTAGGGTGCTGACTTGGGAATAAGATAGCAATGATTGTGTTAACTGTATTTCCCAGTCATCTCTGTGGCTGACAAAACTGAAAAGATGGAAAATAAAGCTGAAAACATGTGCCACAGAAGGATATCAGGATTCCTCACAAAAGTTCACAGATATGAGGTCCCCTTTGTGAAGGTTTTGATTTGTAATGAGCACATGTTAATCCATTTAGCATATCTACATTAAAATGGTGAAAAAGAAAAAGTAGGAGTGGGACTAGAAAAGGTAAGAAATGCTGGCATATGTTTTCAGCTTTGAAACACAGCGAGAGCCAGTGTTTTTCCTTAGTGTAACAGGAAAAGCCGTGCTTTAAATGGGTGTAACAATACAGATTTAAAACTTTATCTCGAGCCCATCTCTGAAAATTTCTCCAGAACTTGGTCTTAAAGGACGTGGTCTTAAAACTTTGGCAGATTAGAAGGGTTTGCCACATTATGTAAATACAGCATCCATGGTCTGTGAGGAAAGTTTGAAAATGGCTAACAGAATTAGAGCTACCAGGAGATACAGTTTCATATTAAACCCTCAGAAAGGGTCTATGAAATTACTTTAGACTAGGGGTAAAGCAGACTGGTGATCACAGTGATTCTCTCAAAAGATAAAATGAGATGCAGGTAAAAGTCATTATGCAGATCTAAGAATACATTTCTTAACCAGAATTAGGGTAAAATAAGCAAATGTAGTAGTATATGACTCAACATTCTCTGTTGTTCTCCAAGATTTCATAAAAAGATATAATTATGTCTACTCTTTAAATCAGAAAAGTGGAAAAATAAAGTGAAATGTTCTTTCCTGTGCTAAGACCGCTTTTGAAAACAAAAATGCATACACAAGTAGATCTTATTGGAAAATGTCCTCACACACCCTAAAGATTTCAGAGATCATGGTTGTATTTTTCTGTTCTTCATTAGCAGAGAAGTTCAAGTTAATTTTTTAAAAGCATAAATAGGATACACAGACTTATATTTACCAGAACATCTACTAACACGAGATCTGGAGCTTTTACATGAGAATACTGAGATATTGATTCAAACCCTCCACTTGTCTGGTTTAAAGCAAAGACTGTCTCCTACATAGAATCATAGAATAAATCATATAATCACATAATGGTTTGGGTTGGAAGCAACCTTTATAGTTCATCCAGTTCAACTCCCCTATCATGGGCAGGGAAATCTTTCACTAGGTGAGGTCACTAAAAGCCCCATCCAATCTGACCTTGGACACTTCCAAGGATGGGGCATCCATAGTTTCTCTGGGAATCCGGTTCCAGTGTCTCACCATCCCTTACAATAAAGCATTTATTCCCTTTCCCTAACCTAAAACTACCCCATTTTAATTTAAAATCAGTACCCCTTGTTCTATCACTATAGGCCCTGGTAAAAAGTCTCTCTCCATGTTTCCTGTAAGTTCACTTTCAGTATTGAAAAGTCAAGCTAAGGTCTCCCTGAAGATTTCTCATGTCCAGACTAAACCATCCCAGTGTGAGTGCCTTAAACAATTGTTTTTTTTCTGAGGTTGGCCAACTTTTTCTGACTCCTGTTAGAGCTTTCTGAATCTGTGCTTTCCCTCTGTCCTCCCACTTCTCCAAGAAAATGTTATTGAAACTAGGTTGTTCCTATTTTATTTTTTTCTACAGAAAACACTGGCATGCACTCACTAGCTCTATTGTTTGCTACACTGCCTACATAGAACTAAAACAATTCAGATTTGCTTCTTTACTTAAAAAATACAGATCTGTATACATATTTAGGCTGAACAAGGTTCTGAACATCCATAAAGGATTCCTAGCATTTGAAAGTATGTAGCCCCAGCTAGCTCTGAAACACATTATATTAAGATTTCTTTGGTAGCATCTGTGAAAAGCATAGGTATAATTGAAGACCTCATAAGCAGGCAATGAATAATAATGGATTGACAGTAAGTTCAAATAGCCTCAACAGTCGGTGATAAAGCACAGAAGATGAAAGCATGGAAGATGGAAGGAGCTTATTTTGACTACCTGAATCCTCAAAAAGTTAGTGGACTAAGAGATAGCAGTAGTCTTTTGGCCTGCAGACTGAATAAATGTGTTGTGCAGATTCACAAGATACAACAACTACGATATCATGTTGATGATACTTTCCTGAAGATACTTTTTAAATATTGTTTCATTTTCAAGGGATAGGAAACCAGAGTTAGTATTTTGCTTATTTAAAAGGTGACCTTGCTCCAACAGAAACAGCAAGAAATAGAACTGATATAAACATAAAATAGCTCTTGGCTAATTCTTTGTTTTTACAAATACTATATTTCTTCTCCACTCCATCAAAGGTTAAAATCTAGTGGAAGAAGTCTTAATTGCTGAGTGAGTTGCAGCGGCATTTGTAGTATATTTGAGATTTTTCCTAGAGATAAGATATCTTGAGTAGAATGGAAGTTTCCGATGCCTCTCAATAAGTGAAAGCCAAACAATTTTCTCCTTCATTCAAATTATCTCTCCTCCTGCATGCTCATGAGTAGCAAACGAGCTCAGAGAGAGTTAATAATCTATTTGCTCAGCAGTTTTCTGAAGCTCTTCCACTGTGACAAATTCCCTTAACTTTTCCCCATTGGGACTGACTGGGAAGGGACAGAGAAGATGACAGAAGCTTTGTTTTTGAAGGAAAGCAATTTACAAAAAAAACTTCATACAGAACAAAAGAGAGGACTTTTTTTTTTTTTTTTTTTTTTTTTTTCCCCCCTGAGTGTTACAGGGCATGCAGTAGTGAATAGAAAAGAATACTGCATGATATTTTCAGCCACAGAGCAAAAATATCATAAGCACTACTGGCAGTATTGCTTAATGGGCAGGTCCCTAAACATGATTACATTTTGGCAATGCATTGTTCAGGTCTATCCATCTGGGAGTAATATTTCAAGTTGTCCTCTAGGGACTTGGTCTTTTTACAAACATATGACTTTACTTCTTGGGCATAATAGAAATTTTTCTATGGGGATACTGATTACATGGGAAGTAGAGAAATTTTTTTTTTGTAGAAATTAGCCAGAACATGATGAATGAATTCCCACAGAAAAAAAAAAAAAAAGAACAAGCACAGCCTTGCCTCAACACTTTTTATCCTGTAACAGCGTGAATGCTTCAGGAAACCCCTTCCACAACAGAACACAATACTGGATGTTTTTCTTTGCATATATGATAAGTGATCAAGTCATATCTAGATGATATTACAGTATTACAATGGAAAGGAAAACATAAAAAGTGATGGAGCACAGCATCTAATGAGCAATCAACATGTCCACTATAAAACAAGATATGCTTTGTGCTTGTAAACCTTATTGGTTACTCGATAAGGGTGTGTGTTATGATCCAAATTTAGAAAAGTGTCTAAACAATCCCTGAATAAGTTTCAGTGTATGTTCTACCATTTTCCTGTTTCAGCTCTTGTAACAGGAAATAGCTTATTAAAAAATAAATACATCATACTTTTAGGATGACCAATCCTGACTAGAGATCAGGAAGGATCCTAAGCATAGTATTGTTACTAAAGATTTTTTTTTTCTAGTGACTTTTGAAGAATCTTACATCAGAATTTAGTTTTCAACTACTAAAATGGAATAATGAAATCATATTGGCATTAGACAGCTGTACTGTCATGTGATTTTTGTGCTCCAGCAACCTTACCCCTTGTATTACCTGCCAGCTTGCTCTAATGCAGTCTGCTCTAAGAAATCACGCTTTGGACAGATCACATGCTCATTGTGTTGATTTTGTAGAATTTCTTCCTTGCAATACTGATCTATGACAACTAGTTAAACTCCTTTAAACCCATATTGAAGCTTAGACCATATCCGCTCCTGCCCACTTGTCGTATACCCCTGTGGAGGGCTAAGCATAGCAACAGATACCTTGATACAGGCATTCGCACCTTTGGATAACAGAGCTGTGCTTGCCTTCAGCCACCTGTGCTCTCAAGTCCTTGCCCACTGAGATCCAGTCTGAGCTGGCAGTCTCCCACAGTTTATCGATGCTTCCTATCCAGTTGTTATCAGAAGCTGCAGATAAAAGTCACCTATACTACTCTGGGATTGACATTATTATGTAAATGTTCCGCTTCCTTGGTCTATTACATTTGTGAAACACATATATAAGTCCATTTAGTCACTGTCAGCCACATGCTGACATCTATTTTTTTCAGATGAAAAATAGATAAGGTGAACTATCGTGATGACCCTGCTTCTCAGACATTTGCACAAAAGTGAGAAATGAAGGAATGCACAGCTTTTCCCAGTGCAATACTGTTGCTGCTGCTACTCAGCTCCCTGTAAATGGGGCAGAAAAATCCTGGGTTCGTGTCCCTCCCACTGGCACAAAGCTCAGAAATTGTGTGGTTCTCCTCTCTGACACAATCCTCACAACTGAGTTTACAGCCATTACTAACATCTAGTAAGTTTAATATTCTGGGTCAGGAAACTGTCAGAAATTGGTTATTTTATTCTAAAAAAAAAAAAAAAATCTAAAACTTCATTTTGAAAGTTTAACCTCCTTTAGATACTTCCAAAACCCCATAATCTAATTATTCCTTCACACAATTTTCACGGAGATGGTGCTAGTACATCTGTCTTATAAAATCAAGACATTAACCAATTTCTACTCTCCTTTATTTTCTTATACATATTTTTATATTTAATTAATGAAACCTAAATATCTGGTTATTATGTAGCATGTACCTTCCATCCATAACAACAATCTCATAAAGGTTGAAAACATAAAAATCTACATGTATAGTTCACTAATAGCCACTGAAAAGAGCTGGAAAGGAAGCAGTGCTAAAGCAAAACACTGAAGTCTCACCTATTCTACCTGCTTTTATGTGTGAAAATCTTTGAGATTCTTCTGAAAATTGATGTAACTAGATACATCACAGAAACAATTCATAGATGCAACAAGTTACTACTTAGGTTATTTATATCACACCATATGAAAAATTCAGAGTCAATGAAAAAAATTTAAAATAAAAAAAAATGATGCAAAAACATTTGATATATCTGATCATGTTTAACTTTAAAAGTCGGTTTCTGATGATAGCAAACATACAGACTGTCAATAAAATTAAAATACATGCTATTACATTTCATCATAAATGTAAATAAAAAAGATATTTTCATTCATATTAATTGTATACAATACTATTATATTTTTTTTAAAAATATGCTGCTTTTATATATAAAACTCTGAATACAAAGTCCAGTTTTTTAATCAGTAAGTTAATAGAAGACCAAGAGCAGTCACCTATTTTTCCTGTATTGCCATTATCATACGCTTATTTAAGTCTCGCAAAAGTAGAACAATGGAATTCCACTGGTTTTAAAGTTATGAGGACAAATGTAATAAAATACACAAATGCATACATCAGAGACACATAGATAAAGAAAGGAATCCCTTTGGCTTAATCTGCAGGGAACTTTCTAAATCTGATCCCAAAATGTAGGGATATGTAAGAAATAGATATCCCTACATTTCAGGATCTTTACACCAGAATCTGAGCTTGAAAAATCACAGCTGTATTATTATTTATGCTGCAAGTATCCTAGATGAAAAAGGACTAAAGAAAGAAGAAACTAACAGAGAATATTTTATGTTTTTCTCAAATACTTGAAATAACTTGAACTTCCTCACTGTCTACAGTCAGATACAGTCAGTTTGTATACAATTCTTTAAAGCAATGATTTAGAGGGATTTATAGCCAGAGAAAGTAGCTTTGAGATCTAATCACTAAGGGGGAAAAACCTAGACTCCCTGGAAGCAGAGGCTTAAATTCTGGCATGCTCACCTCATCCTTTCATCTTTCAGAGGCAGATTAAATTCTGTATAGCTTAGCATACAGGGGTCCTCCACAGGACTTTTAAAAGATGAAGTCCTATCTCCTCTAAGTGTTGTTAAATAAAACATCTTTTCTGTCTTCCAACTCCATCCTTTATTTCAAGTCCTAGCAACTTGAAATATTTTTTCTAAAGATACTTCTGTTTTCCAGGTAGCTCTCTGCCTTTGCAGGCAGCTTGAGCAGATATCA
Source organism: Tetrax tetrax (assembly GCA_009806455.1). Classification (NCBI taxonomy): domain Eukaryota; kingdom Metazoa; phylum Chordata; class Aves; order Otidiformes; family Otididae; genus Tetrax; species Tetrax tetrax. The sequence goes on from WHYT01017617.1 coordinate 679,682, forward strand.
GGGCCCAGAAGAATGCAGGCACTTCTTCCCAATTCAGGATTTGCACTTTTAATTTCTTTAAATTACCAAAAGCTAATCAGAGTCACTGAAACCACTGAAATGAAATTTAAAACTGTCTTTAAAGAGGAAGAAACCTCCCACTAATTATTGACACTAACAAATCCCTATATGTATTGAGAAACAGTCTGAGCAAATTGTTGACAGTGGTACTACAGAGCTTGAGCTTAATTTTTTAGAGCTAAAGCTGTTGATACATATTGCAAGTAGTAATGATTGTGCATGCGTGCACTAGGGATGTAATTTAAGCATTTAATGATGTATAATGCATTATACAACCCTATATATATTTGGGAGCTACTTGGTATAGTGTGTTCGAAAGGCCTCTTCAGCAATTACAGATAACCAAAAATTCCTACCAGGGCCCCTGTTGATGCTAAACATTGGCCAGAGGGGGGGAAAAAAAAAAGGATGTATGGATTGGTAGTTCTTAGGTTTCCGAGTTTTCCCAATTAACAAGAAGAGCAATAAGAGAAGAATTTTTCAGTACTTTAAATCTTTATTAATTCTAACTGGGTTTTAGGCATATAATCCAAATAGTCCCAAAAAGACAGATGAATAAAGAGAATGGATAATAATAATCAGTCAACTTTGGTTGCTACTGAGAGGAAAAAAGAATCACTAGGAATGGATACAGTATGAAGAAAGCAGAAATGCAGCTCATCAAAGAGGCATTGGCTTGGGCAAATAAAAGACCAGAAACTTAACAGTCCACGTGCTCTCCCCAAGACACTCTAATACCTTGGTTTACAATACAACTTATTTTCCACAGAGAAAAAAACAATGTAACATATTGCAGCCAATCTTCAACTTGACGTTCTCCATACGAAAAAAAAGACTGACAGGAAACACCTATTGTTTCTTTTCTCAGGGACCTTTAAGAACGCTTAGTTCTTATTAACCAAGCAATATCCGCTAATGTTTCAGAAGGCAATACATACTTAAAAAAATATTCAGAGTAACACAGCCTGAAAATCCGGCTCAGTACTTTTGAAGACAGACATTATATCCATTTAGTACAAATGTCACTGACAAATTGCATGTCAAAATGTTGCTTCTCAAGTTTTCTTTTACAAATCAGTCAAGCTGGTAAATGCCAGCTGATGAGCAGCCCAGTACATGTTTTTCAGCCTTCTTGAGCCTCCAGTTGTTTAAAAGCCTTTGCACAGTCACACCAGGGCTGCTGCAATAGCCTTAGATCAAGTGGTACAGGAGTGGTGCCTAGAGCTCACCTGAAAACCAGAAATCAGGCTGAAAAGTCCTCTCACAAGCTGTGTTGCCTGCAGCTCTGTCACCTAGTGATTACGTAGGAAATGTTTAATGATTACACACCAGAATTTGAGACCCTGGTCATCAGACCCCACAAATGTCACAGAGCAATGGAAAAATCTATGAGGTAAATACTAAAAAGTGAGCACAAAAAGAAACTGAAACAAATCTGGAAAATGCTTGGGCAGATTGCCAGTTACAAAAAGGAGCAGAGGGCATGTGGGTTAATGAGTCCAAGTCTTTGACACCATGCCATAGAAAGCTCTGCTCTAGACTGTAAAACTTCTCTATTGATCTTTCCCAAGTGCTGCAATACCTTGTCTTGGGTATCCCGTGAGCCACATTTTGAGTGTTGTTGAAAATACTTTTCACTTCACTTTAAGACAAGCATCAAACCAACAACAAAAATGCTTTTAATTAAATTAAAAGGATACTTTAATTAATTAATTAATTTTGAGAAAAGTTTGAAATTGACAAATCACAGCGGATCATTTATTTTACACGTAGGACACAATCATTCATATGCTCCATTCCTTAGTGTCAGTTTGTCATCACAGTCAACCTGATATTCTAGACTAACAGAAGGGATGGAATACCTTCCACAGGAAAACATGGAGGCACACTATTAATTTCTTCTTTTCTGTTAATCACTAGGATAAGTTTTACAAACTTGCCAACAAAGTAATTACAGGTTGCAGTGAATGTGATTCTAACACTTTTCTCATGCATGCTTCAGAGTCAGCCTTACTCAAAATCCTCACTGAATATCAGAGATTTAAAAATGCTTTGAATATTGAGGAATCCTCTTTATTTTTTTTTTTGTTACACACAAACAACCGTATTAAGTTATATTCACATCAGCACATGGCCGACATTGAGAGTAGCTATACCTCAGAGAATCAGCCCTTGGCACCTTACTTGGTAGGATCAGCTCTGCAATAGTATTCCAAGAAAATGCAGGCATTTTTCAAAAGAGATGCACTGGCATGAAAGTATAAGCTTTGTAATTCACCCAGCACCAGGCATATCCGCAGCGATCATCTTGCTAGAGCTGTTTGTGAATCCCTCCAGCTTTCACACACGAGTGATACACTGCGCCCAAGAACTGAATATAGAGCTCAGTTTTATAATCACTTATTCTTCTGATGTCTAAAATGAAAAAAAAAGGTTGAAAAATTACAGGGAAAAAAAAAGTACAAATCCAGCTTCTTTGTTTGGATCATTTCCTTTCCTCCTACATTCTCTTCTTCAAAGCAACACTGATTACTAACTGCAGCTGGACTGACACTTCCAGTATGATATCTTTCACTATTTGTATTTTGACAGCAGCCACCAACACATCAGACACAAGACATTCCCCAGAAAACTCATAGGCTAAATGAGAAAACAAGAAAGGGATGGCTAACGTCTATATAAAGATAGCATGTTTTATGATATGTATGCATATTAAAAACATAGGTTTAAGTAACTTCCTGAAATATAGAGATCCTGAGGTACATCTGATTTTAGTACTGCAGTCTTTCATTTTCACTTGTTAATCACAGGGTTCAAAATAATGATTTTTAAAAGTGTATGATTTTGAGGGGATGTTTCAAGACAATGCTATAGCCTCATAAGAGACAATGTGAAAGGCACAAATTTGAGATGAGATTGTCATTCTAGAAAAATAGACCAGGCAAGGTGTTATCATATGTACAGAAGGTTGAAAATATTTTGTAATGAAACTTTTGGAGTTAAAATATTTTCTTTTCAGCATTAACTGTCCATTTGAAAGCTGATTTTACTTATAAATTACACTGAAACAACAGAGTCAGTGCACTTGCAAATATGTTCTCCTATGACTTCTATTCTGAATAAAACACGTGGTTCTAGTGCCTTGCTGTCATTCAGGGCATGGGCAGGTGGCAGTTGTGTGTGTATGAAGACAGAGCGCAAGACAAAGTGCACAACTAGCCAGACACATTTGTAAATTCAGAACAAAGCCTCAATTTACAGTCTTGCAGTTGCTCACTAAAGAAAACTGTATTTAAGCCTTAATGAAAATTTTATAAAGTATACTGAAGTAGTAATTTATTCAGACTTTTGTGACTAAGTCTTCTTACTATTTTCATAAAACTTTTAGGTTGAGTCAATCAAAAATATGTCTAAGCTTTGATATTTTCTACTACCTTTTTCTCCCTCAAGGTTTACTCAGTTTAACATTAAACTGCCAGGTCAACAGTTTTTATTCAATCCAGCATTAGTTTTATATACTTTTGCCTTTAAAAAAAAAAGCAAACACTTTATAAATTAGGGGAAATTCGTGCATGGCTTCTTTATTTTTTATATTTTAGTATTGTTAATATTTTGCTGTAAAGATTTATTTTCCCAAGGAAAAATATTTTTTCATGACTTGAAATTAAGTTATATGAAACACAAAGCTTGTTTCAGACCTTAATTATGGCTTAATTTGAAGTTAGTGGCTGGTTTAAAGTTGACTTTAATATGGGAATATGTATTGCATATGGGATTGGCCTACTTCTATTATACAACCTGTTTCAGCTTTTGCAAGCTTGTATGCGCTTAGACTATTTCTACAGAAACCCATACTGGAAAGCTGTCAGTATTAGAGGAGCTCAGCACTACTGATTTACTGCCTTCCATGCTGTTTAGAATGATAACCTGATTTAGTTCAGTCTGTATGGTCTCTTGTCATGAGGTGAAAAAGGAAGGTGGAATAAATCACTCTTACAATTAGATATTTCACTGAGGTTTTCAATATTTTCCTAGTCACCCTCTCCTGGAAGTCATATTACCTTCATATGACTGAAAGTGGAATATCCTATCAGGTTCCCATATGAAACTAAATAGGCATAAATTTATAGCAAGGAAAGAACAGTCGCCATATGTATACCAGCAAATCACATGCACACACATGTACACACATGTACAACCTTAAATCTGTAGATACACAAAATACACGGGCATGCATGTACATATCTAAGTACAGCATCTCCTCTCTGCCTCCAAGTTACATCTATAAAGTAGGGAGACTAAGGGATCGTGTTTCTTGTGTTGCAGCCCCTGCTCAACAGTTACCCCTGCAAGCATCCTGGAAGAAGCAAGCAGTATGGTTAGGATGTGCAGACTCTAAAATATTCCAGCAGAAGACAGCCTCACACTCTGTGGTTTTGATAAAAAACTTCGGGCAGGTTGAGAGTCTCAGTTCCAGTATGAGTGATTAAGTTGAACATGTGTGATACAGCGATGGTAATATTCTGTCATATACTGATGCTCAGAGGGTTAGTCACCAGGAATAAAGCAGTGAGAAATGAAGGAAGGCAGGCAAATAAAACTACAGTGATCTACTGAACAGAAGGTCTTGGAATGCAAAATGGGAAAGAATGACTCCTGTTATAATAACAATACTTTTAATTATATATATTCAGTGAAAAATAAACTATGAGAGAGAGAGAGAGTAAAATACTTCCAATTAATGGAAGTAATGTAATGTTCAAACTTAAATGAAGTATTTTTCCCTTGAGGGTTTTACTGTACTATTTTATTCAGCTTAATATAATTTACATTATAAACAGAATGGTTTTGTAAGCCCCCAGAGAAATTTATTTTATTTATAATGTATTTCCTTTGAAGTGGTTACGGAAATCATGCTCTTCCTGAAGTCTGTATCTCACATACCACCTACTGCTGCAAAATACTCAGTGTCCTTACAAGTTATATATGATCAGTCTAGTGAAGCATGCAACAAGAAAACTGAAGATTTTTTTTTTTTTTATGCCAGAAGAAATAGAAATTTATAATTCTGAAAACTAATAGGCTTCCCTCTGAAAAAAAAGATATTGAAAGCTCTTTGTTGACAAAAGTTATATTTTTTTCATAGGGAATGGAACTCAGTCATAATCATTCCACTTGATTTTTTAATGCATGTAATGAATAAAGAATTGTTTACACTATACCCTAGAGGAAGTTCCAGCTGAGAGTAATTATATTTTGTATACTTCAATTTAAATAAGTAAATATTTCCATCTTTCATTTAAATCACAAATACTTAAAAAAATTAGTTCTAGTATAAAAAGTACACTTTCTTTCAGGATGCAAATTACAAATGACCAGTTCGTGTCATGTTTTTTTCCTCCATATAATTACAAAATTTTATTTATGAATAAATAAGCAAATATGAATGAATAAATTGAATCCCAGTCTATGTTCTTCCCTCACTATCAATAGCTACTGCATAGTCTCAGTCAAATAACTACAGACAAAGAGGAAATTGTCTTTAGAAAATTAATTTGGGCTATTAATCTTTTTAAAGCATAATAGCACCCTATCCTTATGGATGAGCCATTAATTCAACTCAGCAGCCATAGACGGTCTACAATGGTCTAAGCTGTGATGTTTCTCCTGAAATAATGTCAAGCCAAGTAACTTCAAAGGGACTAAGTAAGCACTGTATGATTGAACCGATTGTACAACTGCTTACTGCGTAAGCTCATCACACGTGCTTTGAATCAGTCATTCTTTTAGTCAAAGCTACTCTTCTGCTCTAACCTACTACCGATATGTCAAAATAAATAAATAAATATATAAATTAAAATACAAGTTCTCATTAGGTTTGGATTATGTGCTTGAATCATTTTTCAAGGGATAACATATAGGGGCAAATATTTCTGTGTCACTACTCTATACAAAACAAACATCAATGCTCTGGAGTTAAACTTCTGTTTGAGTTAGTAGATGTTATCAATATCACAAAGTTTCAAGTAGATATTTAAATGCAGAAAAATATTTTTAATCACATTTATGACTATACAAAAAAATGAATGAATTTTAACACATCTAAAAAAATAATCAACATGAATATACTGCTATACAAACCTTCTGAGAAAACATATTTTCTCTGGCTCTTCTTAGGTGAGATATTATCTAGGTCACACTAGAAAGTTACACCAATTTTGTTAGAATTTGCACTTTGTATTAGAGAGTCAACCTGTACCACAACCTTTGCAGACATCTATACTTTGTTAAAAGCTACTAAAGTAGAAGCATTACTTGTGTTAAATGACAAATTCATGTCATAGTGACCATTACACTTGCATCTGAGGCAAGATTTTAAGATTCCGACAGCCCAAACAGCTGAGATAATGTACCTTTGCTAAGCAAAATGATGCTGCTCCTCTTGACTAATGTAATGTCTTCAGGTGAACTGACAAATTGTTTAATGTGCTGCACACTTGTGGGTAGGAAAGTACATTATTTTATTATTTCTTTATATGTATAAACCCTTAAGATGTAGTATAAAAGTGTAGTGTAAATATAAAGCAATTCATTAGATTTATTTCCATTAATGGCTTTGTTGTTGTTAATTTAGCTTTCTGAAACTCCTGTTAATATATAATAAGGTGGTAATATATACATAATAAATAACATATAATAAGGTAGTAGATGTCTCATCCCTGGAAATAATCAAGGTTAGGTTGGATAAGCCTCTAAGCAACCTGATCCAGTTGGAGATGTCCCTGCTTCTTGGAGGGTGGTTGGACTAGGTGACCTTCAAAGTCCCTTCCAATCCAAACTGTTCTATGATTCTACATTTCTTGTAGACAGATTGATGCTTTAACCCTTTATTTTTCGCTCACTGTTTCCCCACTATCACATCAAAGTCTAAGTGACAAATAATACATGTTTATACAGGGAAAGAAATGTGGACTGTAGCAAAATTTGCATAGGTTAGTTACAGGAATTCAGGTGTTTTCTTTGTCACTTTCCCTTTAGGCTAAAACTGAATACAGTTCAACTCCAGTTCCTTTGGGGTACTGCGAATTTTGGTACCAACAAAACAACACAACATTCTCCTCAAACTCTATACCCTCTCCCGCATAATAAATGTCTTTTGGGATTGCTTTCCTGCCCATCGTTTACAGTTGGGAAAGATTTTGGATATTCGCAACAGTGAACGTGAATCTCTTCTCCAACCTAGAGCTAGCAACCCACTTACGAATTATGATAATTTAAATTTAACTAATAAACCAGAAAATTTATGGTTTTTTCAGTATTTTATTCATAGAAAATCTGTCACCTGCAAAATCGAACCAAATCCAAACCCACAACTTTTCACAAAATACCTGAAAAAAACCAGCTAAGGAAAGCTGGAACGTAGTCAACACAACATGAAAGGCAAAACCAACTGTAACTGAGCATGGCCAGCTGTGTGACAGCGTGCAAGATATCATGTCCTAATTTCTGAATATGAAAGCAAGGGCAAGCATCATTTCAGGATTCATTTGAGACACCTCATTAGTATTGAAGTCATAAAGATTCAGCCAGTATGCTATGAAAATGCTTTCCTGAGATGACTTGGTTAGAAAGCTTTCTCCAGACAGAACTGAGTGGCTGAAATCTCAAGACGCTCCAGAAACAATCGCAATAAGCTATCAGTGCCACAGTCCCTAAAACAAGTATATGAGGAAGAGAGTTGTTTTCTGTGTAAGGAGAGCATGCCAGCATGTGTAAATACAGGCCATCTAAACCACTGCCACATATTCATGTTTACAACTCATTTCCATAAAATCAGAAATACAAACCAAGGTGGAAATTTTACAGAAATGTGTAAGAAACATAAAAGAAACACCAACTGTAATGTAGGCAAAAATGCTGCAGCCTACCAATTAATGTAAATTATTTTCAACGCCACTACAACTGAGATATAAAACAGCGTAACATACAAGGGAGAAAGCAATCAAGTGATAATGAATGCTGGCAATTTAATCAGAACAATTTAGTTCTTTGCCTAAGTTTACTCTCTCAGAGGGAAATAACTTGTTGAAACTAAACCCAGCCAGCATATCGCAACCAGAAGGGAAAACACACTTCCAAGAAATTGAATTCAACTTTTTGGATTCTCACCTCTGCTATAGCAAGACTAAATTATTCTGCAGGGAAATTCTGAAGGTGGAATGTTGGCTAAATTTTTTATTATGTCTGAAACTCATAGAAAACTTGAAGGTTTGTGCAGAAGCTCAGACGATCAACAGAAATAATGAAGGCTTCTTTCACCTGATTAGCAATACCATGATACTGCTCTCCTCTTCTTAAGCATAAAGGTTCATTCATGTAAACTTGTTCAGCCTAGCTCTTACCCTGGCTAGACCTTATTCTGCTAGCTGTGCGGTTGTAATAACAGGAGGCTCAAGGTTTGCATTCAATTTCTGTGCTGGCTTTTGTGCCTAAGCTGAAATTTGCACCACTGCAGCTGCTATTAAAGTTAGTTCAGGCATGCCAGCAGGAAAGATATGAATTCACAGTGTTCCCAGCACCCACAATAACTTAAAATTGATGTGGCAAGGAGACCAAATACAATGTGACATGACCGTGTACAATTGTGCATCTGTTGATGATAAAACACATCACAGAGGTAAAGGGCCTTAATACATGATTTTGTAGTCCATAAATTCCAAAAGACCCTGACTTCGCAAAGTGAGCACTGTTGCCAAAAATGAGCTGTTTCCTGATATGTTGAATATTTGGAAAAACATAATGTGAATATATATGTCTACTTGAATTTTACCTACATGGTCCAGGGAGGAACATCAAAGCAGCTAGTTGGATCAGGCACTGTGTAGTTCTGTGAACTCCTCTTTTGGAAACAAAACTGGTACTGTGTCAGCATGTAGGCTGTGAACAAAACAAGACAGAAGAAGAATTATTAAAAAAGATTATGGACACATGAGGGACACATAAACATATGAGCCAAAAGGCATCCTTTGGACTGAAAGAAGACAAAAGTAATAGCTTTCTATAGCTGATTTTAATTTGTTTGTTTGTTTGGGGTTTTTTTACATCTTGGAGACCTAGCTGAAAAGAGAACAATTCAAGCATGCATATATCAGGCAGATGTGGAGCGCTGGTAATAAGATGGTACTGACAAGCCTTTGAGCTATTCACATCTACCCCCAATGGCTACATATGATCACAGTATTTTCAAATGATTTTTCAAACCTAGTGACCAAAGTGGAGTGAGGATAACAATTTCTCCGAGACAGCACAAAGAAGCATGCAGCTGAGTCAGCAAGGGAGTCTGGCTGGCTTGTGCCTGAAAATTGGAATCTCCAGGCACAGAGATTCCTGGTGTACCCACACCCAAGGAGCAGTTTGACACAGGGGCACAACTAAGAACTGGGCTCTCCTTTTCTTCCTCAAATTATGCTGTCTCTCATGCTAGTAATTTTTTTCAAGTAAAAGATGTAAAAAGCTAGAAAAATAAAACACTAATGTATTCCATACATTATATTTTCAGCCACATTTAAAATGCTGTTTCTTTTAAAAGTTTACGTAACTATGAAGGAAGCAAAGCCAACAATAATTAAAACCTCAACACCACACTTTCTTCTGCAAAAGTTGTAAATTCCTGAAGTCAGAAGCATAGAAGGATTAGCCACTGACTATCATGTTCCATTTCATTATACGTAATTAGTGCCAAGTGGAATTATGTGCCATTATTATCCCATTTACTGCATGCCATTGCAGCCTAAGGCTTCAAAACCCCTTTGAAAAATATGGCAGAGTGAATCCGAATCAACAAATGCTCCATGTGTTCACTCAGTGTCTCAGCCTTTACCAGCATGCCAAGGAGTTTCACTCCCAGGTGTTATAAAAATGAGGCAGCAGACCAGAGAGAGAACACACTGGCTATGGTGGATGCCCAGTTTTTCAGAAAAAAAAAAACAAAAAAAAAAAACCAAAAAAAACCCCAAAAACAAACCAACAACAACAAGGCTGAGATTATTAACAAACAAGACTGAGCGCATATTCCAGTTAATTTTCAGAATGGAAGAAAATACACATTTACTATCCCTGTACGTTGCTGCACACCTGCACAGCACTTCTAACACGGCTCCAACAGACCATTAATTATGAAGATTTCTCCATCCTCTGGTGAAATTCCTGAAAGACAGCCGTTCCCTCCACTAACCTCACACAGCCAAGAAGCACCATGCATTAGAGTGGAAGGGAATCCGAACACGTTCTTGCATCAAATAAAGACAAGAGAGACTGTATTTGCGAGAATGAGTGGAAAGGAAGCAGATCAGATGAAATACGGTCAGGAAAGAAGGAACCCACATTATTTTTCTAATAAAGAGTGCCATGCAGTTCTTAGCTGAAAGAAGACATCCCTGGAAACATTCAAGGCCAGGCTGGAAGAGGCTCTGAGCAACCTGATGTAGTCAGGGATGACCCTGTTCCTTGCAGGGGGGTTGGACTAGATGACCTTTGAAGGTCCCTTCCAACTCTAACCATTCTATGATTCTAAGACTGGACACATCAGTGTGGCAAACCCCTTCATAAGAGCAGGCTTTGATACCCTCTCAGCCCAGATCAATGTTTAGATGAGACACAATTACTCCAAATCCACTTCCTGAAGCATTTTTTTGCCGAACCCTTACACCAGTACTCAAACGCTTTGCTCCTGCCAGTGCCCCCAGACAGACAATGCACAGGAAGCGCAGCATGAGGAAACATATCAGCACTGCAGGTAACTGAAAAAAGAAAGCAAAACACTCAGAAAAAGGCAAGGAGCAGCCAGGGAGCTCATGCAGATCATTTAACTGCCTCCAGCCTGAAAGGGGCTTTCACTCTGTAAAGCGATCATAGAATCACAGAATGGTTAGGGTTGGAAGAGACCTTCAAAGGTCATCTAGTCCAAGCCCCCTGCAAGGAGCAAGGACATCTCCAACCAGATCAGGTTGCTCAGAGCCTCATCCAACCTGGCCTTGAATGTTTTCAGGGATGGGGCATCCACCACCTCTCTGGGCAACCTGTGCGAGTGTTCCACCACGCTCAGTGTAAAAAAAATTTTCCTAATGATGCAGAAACTCTGTAAGGATATCGTGGAACCGTTGGTGGGAGAGCTCAGGAAGGATGGCTCCAGACTTTTCAAAACAGTAGCTCTAGTTTCAGTATTTCACTCCAGTGAGGCAGCAGTGACTCCACACCTTAGTAATTCACTCATATAGTAAAATTACAATTTGCACAGCATGTACCAATTATTGTTTAATTGAGGTCCCTAAAGGTCCTTGGTGGAACTCTTACGTACAGTCACCCATGAAACAATGAGAATTACACTTAAAACACCTAAGACACTTAAATAATTTTTCAATTATTTTTATCCAGAATGTATAAAGGATGAAAACCATTTCTCATTCACAGTACCGATGCAGAAAAAAAAAAATTAAAAAAATATTTTCTTCATAACAAAAGACAGTTTTAAGTCACTTTTACGCTTTTAAGACTGTAAAACAATTGAAAGCAGAAACATCTTTTTAGCTAGTTGAGTCTCCTTTTAGTTGAGGAATTACAGTTTCTGACAATTAAAACTGGAATTTTAATAACGCTTAATAACTTCCCCTCTTATCAAGTTATTATGTTTTTAGTTAGCAATAAACTAATTCATTATTAAATTAGCTTTTCAAGCTATTCTTAATAAAGAAATTTCTTCCCAGTAATTTTCTACTGTATTTTAATTTCATGCTATTACTATCAACAATCCAGTTTTACTCCCCTAACAACACAGGTTATGACTCAGAGCTTTGAAATTCATTGCCCTATTTTATAATAAACTAATATTCCTCAAATATGCTTGTACTGTTTGTTTATTTAGCTAGAAAACTAATAAACTCTACTCTTGATGAAAAGCAATTGAAACCAGTTGACAATTCAGCTTGTGGAGAACATCAAGGTCTATTTGAAGCAATCATGGCAAATTTTTATCCGCACGCATGTTTCCACCTTGGTTCAATTTGATCCTTTGTGAAAACAGAGAAAGGCTGTTATTTAACACAAGGTATTCGGAGGTAGATGCTTGCAGTTAAGGTGAGGAGGGACCTGTAATAGACATCAGAAAATGCAGTTGCTAACCCCTGAAAAACCTGGGATAAAACTAGGGAATATGTAGAGTCAGTTGATTTGTATTTTACACCTGGGAAACAATGGTTTAAAGCATTCTCCTGTGCTGATACAGTTCATTAGTCTTCCTTATTCTTTCCGGAAGACTTATATGAAAGAAAACAAACAAAAAAACCCCCACCCAAACCAACAAACTCCCCAAAACTCTATCCCAGCTACCCAGTCTCCCTGGAACATTCTTTTCTTGATACCGAACAGCCCCAACTCTCTCAGCCTGTCCTCATAGGAGAGGTGCTCCAGCCCTCTGATCATCTTTGTGGCCCTCCTCTGGACCCTCTCCAACTGGTCCATGTCTTTCTTATGTTGGGGGCTCCAGAACTGGACACAGTACTCCAGGTGGGGTCTCACCAGAGCAGAGTGGCAGAATCACCTCCATAGACCTACTGGCCACACTTCTTTAGATGCAGCCCAGGATGCAGTTGGCTTTGTGGGCTGCAAGCACATGTTGCCAGCTCATGTTGAGCTTCTCATCCACCAGCATTCCAAAGTCCTTCTCCTCAGGGTTGTTCTTAGTCCATTCTCCATTCAGCCTGTATTTGTGCTATTCTTATATATATATATTCCTAATCCCTATTTAAAATGAGAAATGCACCTCTGTGCTGCATTTAGCTTTTATTTATTTTTTATAAAACCTCACTTAAAAGTAGACTGTCCAAAAGGCTTTAAACAAGAGAACTACTACTGTGGAAAGCAAAACTCTGAATACAGTAATTTCTGCTTTGTTTACTGGATAAGATGAATCTGCACCCATTGACTCCACACTAGGAAATTGAGCCTCTATGTTTATACAGAGGTGTATGATGAAGTAGGTTCCTCACTATCAGAAATAAATTTCACAGACTGATAAAACTTCATAAATAATAAGGTGTGTATTTCACCTGAGTGTTTATCAGCAGATTAAGGTGATCTCATGGATCCTTTTTAATGAACTTTGGGTAATTCTTGTTTTGCTGTGAGGGAAAAAGGTGGTCTCAAAAATTAGAGATTGGTTAGATATTTGTTTTTTTTTTTTTCCTAAATAATCTATTTTAAAAAGAAAAATCAACATCACATTTATCATCACAAAAATGTTTACATGTGTACCTACACAGATAAAAGGTACTTTAATAGTTTTCTGGATATAATCCTGATTACTTCACAAAATCAGAAAAAAAAAGCAGCATATTACAATATCAGCCCTGTATCTTCTATTTCCAGCAGACTTTAAAGGGCCTCTTCAGTGGACTTGACCAGGCCTAGGGCGGACCCGCTGCTGACCAAGGCTGAGCCAATTGGTAGCAGAATGTCCTGTGATAATGCCTCTGCAATAATGTATTTAAGAAGGGGAAAACAGAAAAAAAAAAAAAAAGAAGAGAAGATGTGAAGCAGCTGAGTGGAAGCAGAGAGGTGGAGGCGCGAGCCTTGTGGGCCTTGCAGGCCTCACCCTCTGGCCTCCTGCTGGGCGGCCAACTGGGCCCAACTCAGCCTTGCCCGGCTGCAAGAAGTGGAGAGGAGATGAGAAGTGAATAAGATGTAAAAAGGATCCTGAGAGGCATCTGCCAGCCTGTTGTGAGGAACGGCTGCAGGCGCCAAGGTCAGTGAAGAAGGAGGGGGAGGAGTAATGCGGCTCCTGGCCAAGATTCCCCTGCAGCCTGTGGTGACGACCATGGTGGAGCAGGTTGTCCCCCTGCAGCCCATGGAGGGGCAGAGATCCACCTGCAGCCCATGGAGGACCCAACTCTGGGGCAGGTGGAGGCCTGAAGGAGGCTGTGGCCTGTGGAGGGCCCACTGGAGCAGCTGTTCTAGAGGGACTGCACTCCGTGGAAGAGATGACCCACGCCGGAGCAGTTTCACAAAGGACTGTGGCCCGTGGGAGGGACCCCACGAAGGAGCAGGGGAGGAATGCGAGGAGTTCTTCCCCCAACGAAGTAGCAGTGTGAAAAAACGCTGACCACAACCCCCATTCCCTCTTCCCCCCTGTGCCACTTGGGCAGGGGGAAGGTGGTAGAGATAATGTTAAGCCTGAGAAAAGGGAGGGGTGGAGGAGAGGTTATCTTGTTCCCTATCTCATTCTCCTGCTAGTTTTAGAAATAAATGAGTATTTTTCCCCAAGTCGAGTCTGTTCTGCCCGTAACGGTAACTTTAAGGATTTCTCCCTGTCTTTATCTCAAACCTCGAGTCGTTTTTCTTATATCATCTCCCCCTATTCTCTCGGAGAATATACAAGGAAAAAAACCAGATACTCCTTCTCATAGAAGACAACATTATATGAAAAAGATGTCCTGAGCAAGCATACTGCTCCATTTCTTCCATACATAATTTCACTATTAACAGTTACTCAAAAGTTTTAAGATGTTCATGACCCTCTTACTGAGAGCATTTTCTCCATCTGTCACTGCAACTGAGAAAGATATTTTCCCTTCCTGTAGGTTTCAGTGTCACTGATTACTCTAAAAAAAAAAAAAAAAAATTAGAAATCTTACAAAACATTAGAAATTTCAATATTTGGGAAATATTTGGGTGTGAAGATATGTGTATGCTGTATTAAATCTGAGAGGGGGGAAAGCATAAGTAAAGTTTGGAATTATCATAAGAAGCAGTTGAATGCATTATGAGTAATATGCTGCTTTATCAGTTGGAAGCAGATGGACTTTCCTGAAAAGGGACTGTGAGCCTGTTAATGGAAATGTGCTGCCTGTTCACTGAGGTACCCAGGTAGGAAATGTCCTACAATTTGATCTTTCCTAACTACGCCTGCTAGGCAATAGAGGAAAATCTCAATAGAGAAAATCATGAATTCCTTTCTAAACTCCATTTTGTGTAAAGTATACACAAAATTACCCAACAATTGTCTTAATGAAACTTCTGATGAGAAATTATGGAATTAACGAAGATGCTTATAAGCAGAGAGGAGATAAGCTGTTGGCAAGGGGTACAACAATCTCCCACACTCCCCTACCAACATCCACTCTTCTACATCAAAAGACAGTCAACAGTATGTATATGCAAACCTTAAACAACCACCTAAACGAACTCAGACAGTGGCTGCAATGCAGCTTTTATATTCAAACGTATAAAACTGTCTCTGGGCAAAGAAAAAGGTGATGAAATATTAAATGGTCAACTTCTTCCATACCCAAGAGTTACAGACACAACAACAGCTGTAATTGCACCCACTGGAATTAAACTTCTTTATCCAAATACATTTGCAAAGCTGAAGAAAACAAATCACTTTTCTTTTCTTCTTTTTAATTAAAGAGTTAATTAATTAAATTTGAATCCTTACAGTTCAGAAAGGAACCGATTGCTGTAAGACAGCCACAGGGTGAAGGCATGACGTGAGGCCAGGGCCACCCCAGCCATAAATCCACAAGCACTAAACCTGCCAGTCCCCACAGTGACCCCACCAGGCTCATGGCCTGGCCCGCGGGCAGCAGCCTAGCTTCAGCCTGAAATTTCAGCTCCTTATGGAGCAGGGGGCTTCCCAGGCCTGGGGGCAGGACCCTAAAACACCTCATCAGAGGCATTGGTGCCGTCTCCCCCAGCTGCAGCTATTACCAGGCACCAAGAGGGAGTAGCACAAATGGCATTCCCAGGAAGGAAAGCGAGATGGTCCTGCACGTCCCTGGGGACACCAGCAAACATGGCGGCACTGAAGCAACCTCTAGTGCAAACGTCACTTTAAACAATCAAATAAAATCAGCTAACAGGCCTTGGAATTACCTCTGCTTTGGGTGTCCATGCCTAGGTGCCAGTGGAGAGGGCAGTCTCTGTGAGGAGTGTCCAGGACTGCCCCGTGCTGGGCACAACTGGTTCCAGTTGGCTCTAAGAGACCCACTGCAAGGCACAGCTGAGCCACGCTGGTAGTACCTCAGGGAAAAAGATACTTTAAAAAAAGAGAAAAACACTGCCTGGCAGTCCATACAGGAGCAGGTGGACATGCCCTGAAGGACCTGTGGCCCACAGAGAGCCTGGGCTGGAGCAGGTTCATCCCAAAGGATGGCAGCCAGTGGAGCAGGGAGCAGTGTGAGGAAGATGGAGTGGCAGAGAGGATCTGCCATGGACTGACCACAGCTCTGCCAGGGATATGGCTCAGCAGCAGCTCCACTGATGGTTCATGGAGCAGTGTCCAAAAGCTCTTTGGGTGGACTAGGTTCAAAACTAACCCCCACAGACTGCAGCTCCATACAGTACACAAGGCACCACAAATTGGTGTTGATCACAACCCACAGACTTTACCAGGGTGCTTCTGCTATCCAGCAAAGGCAGGTTTGCATGGTCTGGCAGCTGCTGCTCTCTTTGATGCCAGAGCTCAAAGGGACAGGTTGCCCATTTCAGGTCTTAGTGCATGACAGGGAAATCTGCACTTCTTTGAAAGTCTAACTAAATTTAAGCCCTAGGACTGAACACATATAATTATATACCATTTACAGACTACAGAAACACCTAATGTAACACAAACCAGTGTAGGCAGAGCTGCCGATTTTGACTTTTAACTAAAATTTCTCATTGCTAAGAATGCACCTTACAGTTCACTCTTTTTCTTTTTTATTGCGATCAACCATGCACATATAAGGGCTGAGGAGCAAAAACTGAGAAGCACCCATGGCAGGGACATACTCCTGACCCCCTCTGGGGGAACATCATAAGTAAGCTTTGGGATTGTAACATGCCTTTGCTCATCTCTGAAAATCTGTTAACCTCTGTAGATGACTTGCGGTGTGGCTTTCTGAGTATCTAAATTAAAGAACTGTTATTGATTTTGCATTGAATTTAGCATACAGAACTTCAGTAGCATATAGAACTTCCACAGCGTTGGAAAAAGCAGCTCAGCCATTTCTTTCCCTATCAATATCTTGAATTTTCTTTGAACATTTATAAAAACTAAAAAGCTAGACAGTTTTCAGCTGGTGGGGAGAAGGGAGGAGGAAGGAAAAAAAAGAAAGGAATGATGATGTGGCAAGATAACAGCTCTAACATGAAACCCTTGTGTCATGCCATGTTCCCAAAATTACAAAGTAAGATATGTCATCCCAATGCCAATACTTTAGTAGAACTAGACAGCCAGCCCAGCCGTTTAACTCTCCTGCTAAGATAACACAGGTTTGTTTTTATTTATTTATTTTATTTATTTAATTCTGAGTATTGGAAAAAGCTTGCAACTGATTGCTACTAAAGGCAGTAGTAGTCAACATTTGCTGTTGATATATGTTTAGTCAGATGAGTTAATATGAGAAAAATACTGTAAATAATACTAGAAGTATATAAACTTAGTTGGTGATATATGAGATGAAACTAATGAGATGCACCTATGAAAGGCACAGAATGACCTACACCCTACCAGGACAGAGAATCAGTGTGGATTGGAAGTTCTGTGCACTATACGTAGGCTTTGACTTCCACAAGCAAAAACATAAGAACAGGCACTTCTGGCTGACTCACTATAATCACTCCTGCATTGCAGTGCTGCTTTGCTATTCCATGATTTTACAGGTCATTACAGTAATGGAAGTGCTGTCATCTAGACAAAATATAAAAGTACACATTTCCCTTGAGAACTCATAGCAGCAGTGATGTTTTCTAGCTGGGATAACCTTTTTTTTTTTTTGTCTATGCACATTTCCTTTTCTATTTCAATTTAAATCAAAGAGTGGTAGTAGAAGTGATGTCCCCTAAAGCATAATGTTTTTCCTGTATATACAGTTTCCACAGTGGTGCTTTGGGAAGCAAAGAAAATGATTGGGTTTTTTGATGGATTAAATGAGTGGAGGTGACTTGTATTTTTAAATATTTAAGAAAAAATTAGATACCTCAAACCAGGGAGAGGATTCATATCTGTTTTCTTTTCCTTTGCAAGCAGAGGTGAAAGTATACAGAAAGCCCATTTTCCTCTTCAAGGAAAGGTTAACTGTACCAGACCTGTTTCAAAGTTAAGTGAACCAATGCTGCCAGCAATATGAAAATTTTCAGGTACGTAGCTAGGTTCTGGAAAAAAAAAAACCAAAAAAACAAAAAACCAAATCTTTAAGCCAATAACCAAATTTGAAGGTAGGAAGAAAAGTCTCCTAGTTGGATTGGCAGAGACTGCTAGTTTTGTTGTTTATTATTTAACCTAGTTTCTGCTTCTACCATCACTTAAGCTATTAGCAATAGCCTTAATTTCTCACACCCTCTAAGACATTGTGGCTTTTGACCTTTTATTTTAAGTCATAAATTACACATAAAGTCTTCAGTGGCCCCTAGAAGCATACGAACAAACTGTTTTGTGAGCCTTCTGAAGCAGACATTTACCGAATAATTGCAATGTTGGGGGATAATCCTTAAGAACACAGGTGCTTCCATTCCTACGGTACACAATCACATTAGCTTTATGTTTCTGCTGAAGTAATGTAATTCAAGACTTAATAACAGTATTAAATTGTGTAATTAATTTAGAGGCATTAAAGCACACTGAGATGTATCGAGACAATTAAAATATTTAGCAACATTGCCTTATGACAGTTGCTGCCTCTGGAAGGCAACACAACATTAGCATACAATCAGTGCAACAAAGGGCTCTCATTGGGATAAGATTTTAAATTACTTAATAAAGACTTTACAGACAAAATTTTTGTGATATCTTCATGGGGTTCATGAGTAAAGTAAGGTCCTGATTTATTACAAGCTAATAATGAAATTAAAGAAATTATGTATCTTGCTGACATTAGAGCAAATGATACAGAAAGCTCAGCTCTTTTTCTAACTGCAGTATGAGGAATTATGTTAAAACCCCCAAGGCTAAGCTCAAATAGCAGTTTTGCATTAGTATGATGAAATGCCAATGCAGAATACCCAATAGAACTTACTGTGTTGTTTTTCTCCTCACAGAAAATGGGCCAGTAGGGGTAGCTTTTGAATTACGTGACTTCAGGAGGAATAATACCACTCCAGTGTTATGAAAATGATAACTGCATCAATTCTAAAAAAAACACCACATTTTTTTCTTCACCAATATCCCTATAGCTCAACTTTCCAGTTGCAGGAAATGCCATGAACAGGGCTGTTGATACCATGTAACTTAAATACTTATTTTAGTCTGATATGAATCACCCCTTGCAGCAGCATCTCTCCATGATAATATGAAAAAGCCTAACAGCTAATTTAGATTAAACATCCAACATCTAGACAGATAACTTTAGGCAAGCTGGATTTCACCCAAAACTAAGTCAAGAGTCTGAATAAAAATCTGGCCTTTTCCTTCTTATAAAGCAGTGATACAGTCAAAATCTGAAGATTTTCCAAGCCAGCAAATATCACCCTCTTCACAGCCATCTGAAAATCTTCTGAAATCTGTTGATTGTTAAACTAAACTTCTAAAGCTTATATCAAATCTGACAAAGATACATAGCTTACTCAGTAATTCCTATATTTCTACCTGATTTATCACAGAATCATAGAATGGTTAGGATTGGAAGGGACCTTTAAAGGTCATCTAGTCCAACCCCCCTGCAAGGAGCAGGGCCATCTCCAACCAGATCAGGTTGCTCGGAGCCTCATCCAGCCTGGCCTTGAATGTTTCTAGGGATGGGGCATCCACCACCTCTCTGGGCAACCTGTTCCAGTTTTCCATAACCCTCATTGTAAAAAATTTTTCCTTAATATCCAATCTAAATCTATCTCCCTCTAATTTAAAACCATTACCCTTCATCCTGTCACAACAGCCCCTACTGAAGAGTCTCTCCCCATCTTTCCTGTAGGCCCTCTTTAGGTACTGGAAGATCCCTATATAAGGTCTCCCCGGAGCCTCCTCTTCTCCAGGCTGAACAGCCCCAATGCAATACCCAATTTGTTTGACTATTGTTTAGTTAACAACATTTCTGAACAGAAATCCAAATATTAAGAATGCATGAGAAAACGAGTTTGGTGTCATATGCAGGAGTAGTTAACATTTTATGGTTTTCTATCATAACACCTCCAACTTCTGTAAACATATGCCAGTAGAGAAATCAGATGGTTTCATGATTCGTAGCTAAACCTTGGCTTTGCCAGGAACTCTATCAAGGACAGCATGTTGTTGAACTGAGCCCTGAAGCAGAGTGCAGATCAAGGTGTTACTCTGCACATCTGCATCTAATTCCCTCCTTGTTCCAAAGATAATGCATCCCTTAACTGTCCATATGCATGGAAAAGACACTGGCCTTGCATTGACCAGATTATTCTGAGAGCACAAGGCTGTGATACCACCCATTCAGCACCACTCACATCACCTTTCTTTCAAGCGCAGGGGTCTTGGTTATCCTGCAGACACATTCCCCTCCTCTGTACACCTTGGTACAGCATAGCGCATCTCCAACAAGCATTAAGGCAGCACTTCATGCCTTCCTATTTTTTTTTTTAATAGTGCTGCTAGCCAAGTAAATACATTGCTTATAGACAGGAACATGACAGCTGTTTGAACTCTGAATGTTATAATATTTCTATAGTTAATAATCTCATCAAAAAAGCACGATTTTCTGTATGTGCTTTTTTTTCCAGTTTAGGAATCAAGTTATAATCTCACTGTACATTAAGTCAATTAAAGAAATCCAGTGTCAACCCCCAAGAAGCAAAAATAAGGTAAAAAGAGAACCAAGTATTCCTAAATGCTCAATATTGTTCTTATTCAGGAAGAAGGTATGGCAAAGCACTGATGAAACTGCTTCTGATGTCATCTGTTCCTTTGAGTAGTAGAGTTATCTTACAGGGAGCTAATTCAATGGGAATATCAGTTCAAACAACAGGGTGGTTATATTTTAATAGCTAGTCATTTTCAAGGACAGTCTTTCTACCTTGCAGAAGATAAATTCCATCTGCAAAACTTTTTTCACTACCATGTAACTTCAAACAAGTGAACCTTTCAAGGTCCCACTATTTTTATGGTCACACAGTATAAGGGTAGCTCTTTCTAAGCCCAGAGAACAAAAGGAATAACTGGGAACATTTTAATAAGCCTATAAATTCAAAAAGCAGTGTGAAATTATGAAAAGTGTGTTGATGCCTCAAACACTGTTATATATGCATTAGATGTAAAAATGTCACCTATTTAAAAGCATATCACTCTGGGCTCTGAAAGAGAAGAAAGCAGAGTAGGGGGACGCATGATAGGAAAGAGTAAGGGTCTCACAATGTAAACTCCCAGGTGGGTCAGCCTTCAACCAGGTGGAATCATCTTATTTCAGGCAGAGAGTGTGCTTGTTGGTTGTTTACTTTCAAATTTAAATGAGATGCATTTCAAAGCAGTATTAGCTAAGACAGGTATTTGCCCTGGTGCAGAGAATAGAACTTAATCATAGACATGACTTTGACAATTGCTTTTTAAGTAAAAGCCGCCTGTCTTTTCACAACTGTCTAGCATTCAAATGACTTGGTAAACTCATGACACTCTCTCCAGTAAATCAATGTGCAACCAACCCATGGCTGTTTACTTTAGACAAGACCTTTTCTCTAAGATTTTATACTTTAATGAAAAAGCATGCACCTTGTTTTAGGGAGGAGGGGAAATTCCACTCTGAACAAGTATCTTTCGTAATTTGTTTCTGGTCCTTCTAACAGTGCAACAGTACTTACTAAAAAATAGGGCAGATTTGCTGGGCTTTACCCAAGTTTCTTTTCACAAGTCTCAGATTACTAAAAAAACTCTTAAATTCACATGAAGTTACTAGAAAAGTAGTTCAACATCAACATACTCTGTTGCTCTAGAATGATAACTTATTGCCTGTATCCTTGCCTGTCTATAATCCCAATTATTAAAGCTGTTCCAATCCAACTACTCTGCTCAATCCAAAGCTCAACTCAGAAGAAAGAGGTACAAGGAAAGAAGTCACTGTTCTCCCCTCCTGAAGTTCCCTCATTCAAAATGAAGGGTCAATATCATTGCTTCTTAAAAGACAATGTTAATATAATTTTGCAATAAATCTATGAATAGCAGTTATACTTATTCACTCTTAGACACTAAAACTTTTAGGGGAAAAATAAAAACCCCAACTAAGGCAAAAAAAAAAAAAATCCCAAATATTGCCGGGACCAGAGAGTTTATGGTGATCCCAAATTTGCATTATACTGTTGAAAGGAATTTGAAGGCTTTGCTGAAAGAATTCCACTGCACCAAGCACCCTGCAAGCCTTGGTGCCAACTAGTTTGTACAACACAGCAGCTTCTCACCCAGACCAGAGAATCTCATGCCAGGATTAGTCCTCCAGTAACAGAGGAATCACTCAGGTGCTCCAAAACAAAGCCTCACAGAGAAATTTTCCAGCTACACTTTTCTTTATTTGCCTTTTTTAAATATAGGAACATTTTCCCCCTAACTTACAGTGCATGGCCTAATTGCTCTCCAATCTACTGCTGTCTCTTGGTTTAAGAAACTAGTTTGCCAAATTTTCCTACAAGAATTGCTAAGATAGCAAGATTGCTTCATGCTCCGCGGTAGCACGTTACAGATCATTGCACTGAAAGTCATATCAGAAAAATACATTGAGCTGTATCTTATTGACCAAAAGGAAACTAATTTTTTCTTCTGCCAGGGAACCACCAAAGTTTCTTATGTCCATATTAACAGTATCTACTAACTTTAATTTTCTAGTCACAGGATCAGAAGATCAGCTACTCGGAAATTCTATATCTGTAAAAATTTGTCAAAACATAAAAAGGTCCAAAACACTTTTGGACCAATATATATAACATCAAGAGTAAAATATAGATACAGATCAAGTAAGAAAACATAACAAAAGAAAAAAATTTAACCTCTACATTGTTATAATACCTTAACTGAAGCTGAGAAGGATTTTTTTCACCTGAGCAGAGAAATGTCTAACTGAAATCCCGTAAGAATGTTCATAATTAAAAATCTTCTTTGCTATTGCATAGAAGTTTTTACTTGTTCAGAAATTAGAAAAATAACAAATTCCTACCTCAGGTTGACATACTTTCAAATACTAACATTATAACAGGAAAAGGAAAAAGGACAATTAGAAAATAGTCTAATTCCTCCTAATGTACTATCTGTAACTTCTCTGATTTAATATTTTTCATTCGCATCAATAAAAAACAAGCTCATCTTTACAAGAAGGTATTCTTACATCAATGTACTGTTAATGTTGACATTTTGAAGATTATTTAAAGTTCTTTTTATTGTCAAAGGAATTAAAAGAATCCAGCCAGATGCAGTCTTTTCAGTCCAGGTTATTTCTGCAAACAGATTCCAAACAGAAATGTTCTGGTTTTGTTTAGTGAGGGAAGCCTAAGGTGGTAGCTTCTGTAGGAAACTGCTAGAAGTCGCTCCCCTTTCTTCTGTGGACTTGACCAGGCCTAGGGCAGACCCGCTGCTGGCCAAGGCCAAGCCAATTGGTAGCAGAATGTCCCATGATAATGCCTCTGCGATAACGTATTTAAGAAGGGGAAAAACAGAAAAAAAAAAGAGTAGAGAAGATGTGAAGCAGCTGAGCGGGGGCAGAGAGGGGGAGGCGCAAGCCTTGTGGGATCCTGAGAGGCGTCTGCCAGCCTGTTGTGAGGAACGGCTGCAGGCGCCGAGGTCGGTGAAGAAGGAGGGGGAGGAGTAATGCGGCTCCTGGCCAAGATTCCCCTGCAGCCTGTGGTGATGACCATGGTGGAGCAGGTTGTCCCCCTGCAGCCCATGGAAGTCCACGGAGGGGCAGAGATTCACCTGCAGCCCGTGGAGGAGCCCACACCAGAGCAGGTGGAGGCCTGAAGGAGGCTGTGGCCCATGGAGGACCCACTGGGGCAGCCATTCTGGAGGGACTGCACCCCGTGGAAGAGATGACCCACACTGGAGCAGTTTCACAAAAGACTGTGGCCCGTGGGAGGGACCCCACGAAGGAGCAGGGGAGAAATGCGAGGAGTTCTTCCCCCGACTATGAAGCAGCGGCATGAAACAACCCGTGATGAACTGACCGCGACCCCCATTCCTTTTTCCCCGCCCTGTGCCGCTCGGGAGGGGAAGGTAGTAGAGATAAATGTTAAGCCTGGGAAGAGGGAGGGGTGGGGAGAGGTTATCTTGTTCCCTGTGTCATTCTCCTGCTATTTTTAGTAATAAATGAATAGTTTTTCCCTAAGTCAAGTCTGTCTTGCCTGTGACGGTAACTTTAAGGATTCCTCCCCATCTTTATCTCAAACCTCAAGCTGTTTTTCTTATATCATCTCCCCCTATTCTTTCGGAGGGTGGGGGGAGCGGGAGAGAGACTGTGTAGTCTGGTCCCCATAGGGGCTGAACTACGACAATAAATTAAATGTATTCTAGTTTTATATACTTACTCAGATATAAATGATTTTTTGAGCTATCAGTTATCAATTTGTGCAGAAACCTATAGCATTTTGAAATAAATCAAAAAACTATTTTGAAAAATGCTTTTAAGTGAGATGTGGGTTTGGTTTTATCCCCATATTTTTTCAACATTAAAGAAAACATAATACCTAAACTGCCTCAAGTGTTACCGTTCATTTTTCTTTTTTTTTTTTTTTTAACTGGCAAGTAGTTATCAAGACAATCTTGATTACCTAAGACATTAATCAATTACAAAAACCAGAAAGCAGGTATTTTACAAATAACTGTCAAGTCCACTTGTGTAGTTAGATAACAATTTAACTGACAAAAAAAATATTATCTATTTTTAGATTCCTATTACCATTGTTAACACACTGGGTTGGTTCACATTTTGCAATCTTGAATATTAAGCATGTTCACTTAAAGCTGAAACTCTGTACCATAAAAAAAATGCAGTTGATTTGTACTTATAGATAAATATTCTCCTTTGGGGTTCCTGAAAGCCCACTAGGCTGTATAGAGCCCCTAGTTATCTATTTTTAATACAGAACAACACCCTAAGAATATTTACCAAAATAGAAAAATTAGCATACAGACAAAAGTCAAGTAGAGCAAATTTTCATTTCCAATTTAAAATCAAAATATCTAGTCTTTCCTTCCCTTTGCCTCTACTTTGAGCCTTGTTACTCCAAAAGTTTGTGAAATTATTTGCTACAACTTGGATGTTTTGAATGTGAAACCCAGCAGCAATTACAACAGACTACCCAAATGTCCACAGGCCTGATGGTTATGCAGCACATTCAATTTATATCCTACATTTACAATTTCCAGCTGTATGATAAGATGCATCTTTGGACTCTGTGGCAAGATATAACATCCAGATCATTTCATATCTGAAGGGCACTTGGAAGGGACACTGCAGTTAGGAGGCCAGGATGCCTGAAAGCAGCTCAGAAGTTCTTCCAGCACATCCAGCCCAGCTGCCTGAGAAACCTATCAAGAACCAGATGTAAGAAAATATCTTACAAGAACTTTGCCATTTGCATCTTCTGATTACCATCCAAAGAGGAAAAAAGGTGGAGAAGCCATCTGATGCGACAGAATAGCAAGCAGCCCCTGCAGAGTTGTATCCAGAACAAATTATTTACAAGACTATTTGAAGTAAGAGATGAATATTAACGAATGATAGACAGCATGTTTGCTAACAAAACCTAAACATATTTTAGCATGGAAAATAGATTTATTCATTTTTTAAATCTTGCTGATCAGTTAGAGATTTTTGCTATAATACAAATGTCATTTGCTTGCTACCACAGCAAGATACATGTAACTAAATTCTAGGACATTATGAATAACTAGGAGAGTAAATGTGATGGGAGTAATTTATTTTTCCTTTGCATTAGTCTTGTGTTTTATTTTACAAAATTAACCACCTTTGTTTTGTTTTGTTTTTTTTTCACTTGTACCTGGAGAATACCCTTACCTGGTTTACAAGCAGGTAATAAATCAATAGCGAAATGGACAGATTAACAGATTAACAACATATTTTTAAAATTCAAGACAAGTTTTTATTCAGCTCCCAGAAATAATACCTGTAAATGCATAGATATATTTTAAAAGACACATCGTAAACCATACTCTTCTCACTTTTTTTTTTTTTTAACATACTTCATAAATTTGTTGAAACCTAATAAAAGTATGTCTTCCTAGGGAACTGCTTCTAAATTCTACAGTTCACAGATCCAAAATAAGCAGTTTGTGTAAAATTGCTTTAAATGCACTAACTAAAGAAGAACCTCATTCATTCATCTTCCTGATGGGAACATCTGCAAAGGTTAGAGTAAGCAAAGAGAAGCTGTGCGGAGAATGGATTGAGAAGAGCCCTGAGGAGAAGGACTTGGGTGTGGTACTGGATGAGAAGCCCAACGTGAACCTGGGCTGCATCAAGAGCATGGCCAGCAGGTCAAGGGAGGTGATTCTGCCCCTCTACTCTGCTCTGGTGAGACCCCACCTGGAGTACTGCGTCCAGTTCTGGAGCCCCCCAACATAAGAAGGACATGGACCAGTTGGAGAGGGTCCAGAGGAGGGCCATGAAGATGATCAGAGGGCTGGAGCACCTTTCCTATGAGGACAGGCTGAGAAAGTTGGGGCTGTTCAGTTGGGAGAAGAGGAGGCTCTGAGGAGACCTGATAGTGGTCTTCCAGTACCTCAAGAGGGCCTACAAGAAAGATGGAGAGAGACAACAGTAGGGCCTGTTGTGACAGAACTAGGGGTAATAGTCTCAAAATAGAGCAAGGTAGATTTAGATTAAACATCAGGAAAAAAAATTTACAGTGAGGGTGGTGGAACACTGGAACAGGTTGCCCAGAGAGATGGTGGATGCCCCGTCCCTGGAAACATTCAAGGCCAGGTTGAATGAGGCTCTGAGCAACCTGATCTGGTTGGAGATGTCCCTGCTCCTTGCAGGGGGGTTGGACTAGACGGCCTTTGAAGGTCCCTTCCAACCCTAACTTTTCTATGATTCAATGATAAATAACCCAGAGAGTAATGAACAAATTCTTGTCTACCCTGTGTGGAAATTAGTACAGTTTATTTTTTTTGCCAAGTGAGTTTCAACCTTGGACAAATTAAATGTCTATAGGAGACTGTTCTGTAGTCTCATTTGTGGAAAACTGGAACTTAACACTATTCTAGCTGTAATCTTTGTTCTGCTTCTCTCGTCTCTGTAACTGCCCTGAACATCATAAAGTGAGACACAGTAATCACAGAGAAGCTAAGCACAGTACATTATCTATCTTAAGAGCACCATTAGAGCAGATGCATCCTCTGTTAGGAACTCTTATACAGTTTCTGCTGTGTATTAGCTTTAGCAGATCCAGACTGAAGAAAGGTCATTGCCTCAAAAGACAGTAGAAATGAACGGAGAAACTGAGACAGACAGTTAAAAAAAAAAAAAAAAAAAAAAAAAAAAAAAAAGGCTCCCAAGTACACTTTGCCTTGGGTTATTTGTCTTGGTATGATTTTCTAGAGCTTGAAGAGATGGTCCATAACCTATGCACTCTTCTTGAACCAGCATTCCCATCAATATTTTACTCCTCATCTCTAAAACAATCAGATAACTTTCCCTTTGAATTGTGACTTCAAAGGAATCAAAGTTTTAAATCTGAAAAAGTTTTCTGATTATGTACTTGGATCTAATAAGAAGTAGCATACAAGATGATTTACAAAGTATTTCCCTATAAAGGATGACAATTTCTTTGGCATCTTTCCTGTCCCAAGCATCCCTGGGATGATCAGTAAATCCTGGCAGCTTAAAGACTACCTCTATGTATTTATCAAATCTTACTCCAGCTCCTACAAGGTAAGATGAAAGGATATTGTTACTAGCCAGTCTGAAATGCAGACCACTTTACTTGATGATAGATTTTTGAGTGGGTTTGATTTTTGTGGTTTATTTTGTTTGGGTTTCTTTTTCCCCCTCCAAGTGGGATCAGAAGTCATAAAACAACATAAGTAAATTAAAAAGGACAGTGCTTGCTAAAGAGATAGCTGAAGAGCTCTTTAAAAAAAAAAAAAAGGGAATATTAGAAAACATATTGGATAGAAAAAAAAAAACCTCTCTAACTTTTGTACAAGAGTCAACACAAAACATAGGTAATTTCCACGTGCATTTTAATTGATGACAAAACCTGGGTTTTATTCCCGGAAGAACCACCACCCCTCCCTTCAAAAACCCCAACTCTTTCCTACTCTACCCCCTTAGTTCTATAGGTGTTTACTTGCAGTATTATCAGCCACCTGAACCTTTGCTGAGAAATGTGTTTTGATTTCCAACATTTTCACTCTGAAACTCTCTGCTTTTTCTTCCCTCTGTGTTTTGTAGCAGACTTGATCAAGTGGATCTCTCCCATGAGGATGGTCACACCAAACACACACTCAGCCTGGTTGCTGACTAGCCCACTGTAGTAAGTCAAGGTAGCAACAATACTCCCCTTTCCTTCACAAAATTAAGTAGGATAGAATATTCAAAGACTACTTTGAAAAGAAAAGCAAGCAGCCCTCTGAACTCCACTATATCAAATTTCATGCTACCTTTGAAAAAAGAACCCAGCTTATAATAGAGTAATACAATTGCAATAATGAAGTCTGTTTTCTTTCATCCTTCTTCCCCTCTTTGCCTTACTTTCCCTTCCACTTCTGTAAACACAATTTTAATCAAGGGTGCCTCTAGCATCCTTCAGCCTCATTTTCACAA
Source organism: Tetrax tetrax (assembly GCA_009806455.1). Taxonomy (NCBI): domain Eukaryota; kingdom Metazoa; phylum Chordata; class Aves; order Otidiformes; family Otididae; genus Tetrax; species Tetrax tetrax. The sequence goes on from WHYT01017617.1 coordinate 708,499, forward strand.
CCTTTCTCTCTGTTACAGAGATGTTTCCTGCTCCTTTTCCTTCTTCCTACGAGATCTCATTTCTTTGAGCCATTTCTCTCTTTCAGTTATTTCTCGATACCCCTCCCATCTTTTTTCATCAACAAGTAGTATCTGAACAGCTGCATCACTGCCATGGTAGTTTGATAGTTTAAGATGTTTAAATGATGTGTTTTGAACCCTTTTGTCACAGTCTATTTTGTAGATTTATACTTTAAAGTTTTGTATTCTGAATGGGGCTTTTTATGGGGATTTTAGAGGACAGTGAAGGTAGAAGCAGAGGCAAGTAAACACCATAAAAGAGCTGGAGACAGTTTGTAAATGTCAATCTCAAAACAAGAAAACACAAACATATTGCTTTCATCCTCAGACAGCTTCCACTGTCAGGTGCCCTTCAAAGGGAAAGGGGTTCCTCTAACTCAGTTAGGACATAGAGACCCACCACCATCATGTCCAAGGGAGCAAAAGCAGAGCAGAGCCTTCCTTCACCTTCAAGTAAGGAGTAAAAAGGACACTTAAAATTTGGACCTATTTCAAAAAGATGCCCTAGCAGTGCCATAGAGAGAGAGAGAGATAAGGAAATGCATTAGTTCCCTTCTAATTTACTTTTCCAGTGCATAGGTTGGAGTTATTTCTCTCTGCATATAACCCTTATGAAGTACAGTAAGGAGGGCATGAACCTGGTGATGAGGCAACCCTGTAAGTTGTGAACTACAGCTATGAAAGCCCTGTAGAGAAAAACCCTATGAATTAGTGTTGATATAAACATAGGGGAAAAAAAAAAAATCACGTCCAAGAATTGTGAAATGTATCCAGATATTGATAGTTACAGATTACTAACATTTTATAATACACCAGTTGAATAGAAAACTAGGTATGCTA
>WHYT01017617.1:709418-762367 GCA_009806455.1 Tetrax tetrax
AAAAAAAAAAAAAAAAAAAAAAAATCAGAGGAATTAGTCTGAAAATAGTTGCTAAAGAATAAGAAAACAGTACAAAGCTCTGAACCAACACCAACCACCTCTATTATGTTTTTTTCTGAGTCTTCTGACATTTCTCTTCTTGTTTTAGGCTAAGGATTTATACATTTATGCCCTTGGGTAAATATTTCAATTTTTATTCACAAACATGAAAATAAAATAAATCTAAACCTCAGTTGTAAACAATCACCAATCCAGGACACAATAAGATAATGTCACATCCCATTTTGTATTTTCTAAGCCAGCTCCATGATTTTGGGGGGCTTACTTCATTATTCTGATTAGAGCTGAGCAATTTGGGAAATATAACTTAACACACTTTAATGAGCTCACAGAAAAAAAAATCATCAGTGAAAAGAAAACTGTTTGAAGACTTGGCTAGAGAGGTGGAAGAATCTGCTTCTAAATAGAGGATAAACATAGTGAAGAGTATCTTACATTCCATCCTGAAGAGCATGTCTGCTGATAGGAACAGTGCTTACATGGACAGCAAGTTAACATCTTTAGTAACAGCTAACAATAACAGGGCAGTTAAGGAACTAGGTCATAGATAAAACCGGAAAAATATGTTAGGCCTACTCAGTTCTTTCTAGCTATTGCTAGAAACTGTGTGGCAGCACTGCTGACAATCAAAAATACAAGATTTTTTATTTTTTCTATAAAAAGATTAAGATGAAAAACCATATAATTTTAGCAGTACTTCCATAGAGAGATGCAGATTAGAGCTAGAAGCTTCATACAATTAGAAAGACAACTAGTTTTGGTAACTATCAAGCAGAAGAATGTCTAGAGGAGAAACGACTACCTACAATTTTTCTTCTTCACATTTTACTTAAGATTTAGGTGCTCTAATCTGCTTTAAGTAGTCTGGTTCCATGATGAATACTTCAGGCAGCTTAAATAGTGGCTGCAAAGTAAAACTCATCAACAGCGTTAGGTCAGAATAAACTTTTTAACAATGTTCTTCCCAAAGACATTTTAGCATCTGAACTAGATTAGCATCAGTACTCTTATCATCACTATTGTGCATTTTCTTCTATTACATGCAATCAAACCTCTCTCAAAAAACCCCCCAAAAAAACCCCCAAAAAACCCCAAAACTCTTTCAACCATATCTAGAGTAAGCAGCAAGGCAAATCCTGTGCAAAAATGCTTGTCATTCGTATTTATCTCCAATTATAGTTTCAGAAAAAAAAAAATAATCAACATTCAAACCTCAAAATTTCAAAGTGAATGTAAATTAAGACACTTCAGGCACATAAGAAGGGCATGTCAGAAATTTTGTTTTGACACAAGCAAGTCCACTTCTGATATCAGTGGACTGAATTGTTTGCATTTAAAGCTGATTAAAGCACTTAACCAAAAGATACCAGCGATAAGACTGATTTTTATTGAAATTTGATATGATGTTACTGATCACTTGATAGCATCAGTTGATGCTATTGCTATGCTTGGTTTTGATGAAAAATACTAATTTTTAATTCCTAACATCAGTTTTTCAATCCATTTCAAATATTATAGGGAAAAGATTTATTCCTGCTGTGCCTCAGTGGCTTATTAAATCTCTATGTTCCACAGCACTGTACATGTCAAGGAGCATGTTATGGAGACTCACCACCATCTTCTCTTTTTATGGATTTTATAAAGGTGACATGCCTCCTCTGTTACAGATTCTGGCAGAGGGCATCAAGGTCTTACTCCAGTTCTCCAGAATGGAGATCATGACTACAAGTAGCAGCTTCTACATTTTTTCACAGAACAACAGTATCAACTGAGCTTTGCAGGAAAAAGGCATGATGGTAACTTGCTTTTTGGAGTGGGATAAACAGGCAAATGTCAGCTATAATAAATCACAGCAGAGTATTGAAATGAACCTGAGAAATACATAGCACTGACACAGCAGCTTGCCTTAGCACCCACCCTTTACTCCACTGCAACTGTCATGAACTATTTTTCTCTTTTACATTTTATGCAGCACTCTTACTTGGCACTCTCAGTGCCTAGGCACTCTACGTGTTTGATGTCAACTTTTGCTAAGCAACCAACTCCAGAAATCATAAGATGCTCATTTCTGGACTAGAACTGTCTTAGGCTAATTTGTTTAACCTTCTGCTTTCACTTGTGTGTTTCTCTTTGCTCCTACATGCCAGCTGTACTGTTCTAATGTACTGTGATGTATAGAAAGATAAAAATGGTAGAAAGTCTCTGTCACAAGAGTTGGTAAGTTTGAACAGAAGTGAACAGAAGAGTTTTGCCTCTTCTTGGTGCAGATTATATCTGTATTACTGGTATCCTGTAGGGCAAAGATTGATTATTAATGACTATGAAAGTACGGCCTGAGATGCTGAAGTTAGAAAATAAGCGATAAAGAAAGAAAGTGATAAATGCTGGTACCTAAGGTATTAACATTTTCACGAGGACTACAAAGCTTTGAAGGGTATCATTCACTTCCACTTTTGCTGGTACTGTCCATATCTGAAACCAGTTTTCTGTCAATTTGGGTTAACAACAGCTTTACTATTAAATGGCAACAGTAGAGTTATTCACAATGTAATAGTTACATCTTTGTATCAGGAAAAACTTACTTGCAGCATTTAACCAGTTTTTACCTTCACACACTCTATTCTACAGCCAATTGCTAAATGCTTCTGAATGATGCTTTAAATCGTGTAACTTATTTTGCTTTTGTCAAATGGAGGCTACAATCAGTAAGCAACCTCTCTAGACACGTACAGAAAGATTTAAACTACAGTTTGTGATATAAAATATTAGACAATCTCTTGGCTATTTCCTTTCTTCCTTTTTCTACCTTTCTCAAGAAAAACAGATGAATCAGTTTTCCAATCTGTTTCATCACATAGCTGCACAAACAGTTTTGTGGTAACACAGGAATGTGTGACAGGCAGAAAACACTGGACTTCAGCATAGCTGGATATCTGTATTGTGAAACCCAGGATAAGTACTCCTTTAAAGCTGTTGGTGCTGCTAAGACCACAGAGTATCCTTGTCTTCACATGATGTTACTGGAGACAAATGAATTATTCAAAGTTCTTAAAGTTCACCATCTATCTTTGCAGAAACTGAGACTGCACAATTAGGAAACAATGCAGGACATGCGCGCTCAGAAGATTTATGCCTTGTTTGCTGTAGAAGCAATGTTACCTACCAGTACAGTTATTAACTACTGTTAATAACTCATATTCACACTGCAGAACCATCATATCCACAGAAGATGGAAATGGCTAGGAAATAGTTGCAATGGTCTAATTATTGTTCATGATTAAATACAGAAGAGTATCCAATTAAAATTCTTAAATCCCACGTTCAAAGTAACATCAGTTGGAACAGATATTTATATTAATAAACTATAGATACATTTCACTGGAATTATTAAACACCCGATCCTATGTGGGCTTCACAAGGAGAATTTCCATGAGAAGCATGAAGGAGAAGTTTTATTACCTGGAAAATAATTTGAGTACAATGATTTCTGGATTAATCTAATATAAACCAACTTTTCCTTTCAAACCAGCAGGAAGATAATTCCCTTTTTTGATCAACAAACCACATCACCTTTATGCCTTTGCCACAATGCAAAATGGTTTGCTGAGCTAAACTGAGAGGCACAGTGTTTGATACAGTGCAATTTTGAAATTAGAAAAACAGTATCTAAAAAACATCATGAACATTAATTCTGAAAATTTACCCAGGATATTTCTCAAATGACTAGTGAATCTGTTTTTTTCTTGTCTTATGTGGAAGACGTGAACCACCTTTACTGGATACTAAATGCCAGTCTTTTCCCTGTTGACTTGTAACAGCTGATTCAAACGCTTAATGTCATTTACATGCATGAAGTAAATAAACAGCCATTTTGAGAATTTTAAAAGCTTTTCTTTACTTGTCATTATGTGAATGAAACTCAAACTCAAAGCTGAGAGGGGACAAAAACCACCACCTACTCTGTTTGAAAGATGCAGAATTATTCTGCATGTATTACGCATGCCAAGACTTATGATAGATTGTTGTGTTAAAAGCTTTTATTGCCATAAGATTGGACTGCACACATCACTTGCAAGTGGAAAAATATTACAGGAATTATGAGTATCAAACCAACAAATACATTAAAATCTTTATATAACCTAAAATTCCATGGCCATTTTCTTTGCCTTTGCTTCATCATTTTAAAACGATCGAAAGGTAATCAAGTTACTATATCAGTAATACTGTATTATACATTTCTTACTATATACTCTGCCCTAAGCAGAAATGTCCCAAGGCTTGCCTTAATGGCTGATTGGGACGCTTCTAGTTCATATTTTACTTTTTGGACTTGAAACTAGCCTGTTACACTAGCCAGAATAAATCAGAGCAAGTCAGAGTCTTGGTTTAAGATCTGAATTGGTTCTTGGCTACTTCTGAGCATAACTATGGATGGAAAGTACTTATGCATGTCTTCTCAGTGTTCCAACAATCTCATATATGCCTCTGGATTAAGCTTTTTAAAACATCAACTACATTGTGTAATATTTTCACAAGCAGCACAGCTGGCACAGCTGCTGAAGTCATTTGAACCTGTCAGTTGTAGTACATACAAGTATTGAATAATGCAGTATTACCTTCAGAATAGCATATTTAATAGCATACGTTACCAAAGAGATAAAATGCATTCTAAATACATATTTTAAATAACTTTTAACAGTTATGAAAAAGTGAAGTTCAGTAAGTTCCTCTTGTTCTACGGAAGTTTATTTTATATAAACACCTAATTAACATTCAATGCTGATTATTGCTGCATTCAGTTATTATCTTAACCTCTTTTTACTAAAACTGTAAAATACATGTTACGGATATAACTCTCACAATTAACTTTACTGTTTTCTTTCGTGTTTTGCAAAATGAAAAATATTAAATTACAAACTTAGTAAAATAGCACTGCTTATTAAAAACAATCTGCTAAACTCCACAAATCCAAAAGCCATTATTAATAGCTATTTTGCACTTCAATTAAATTGAAATTGAGGCATTCTGAGTTGGTGGTAACTTCTGTCTTGGCAAGACTACGCAACCTAAATGTAGATTCAGAATAAAAAAAAAGTAAGAAAACAAGAACTGCTTAGGTATCAAATAGCAAAGAACACTTAGTCACATGATTGCATTCTGGCAAAATCCTTTGAATAATTTGTTAGAGCAAGACACATTTCTGATGAACAAAATAATATCTACTCCATTAAACATTTGCACGTTAGCCATGCTTAGCAAAATATCTTTGTCTGCAGCTATGTTACTCAAATATAAATTGTGCCATGTATTATTTCAATTGGATAAATGTTTGGAGAGTATCTAAGCTTTTTTTTTTTTTTTTTTTTTCCCCTTTTTCAATCTTGACTTATGATATACTGGCTGTGCCAACAGAGAGGGTAACAGGAGAGAAATTCTCCATAAGGAAAAAACCACCAAACCTCCAAACCATACTGAATAGTTTTCAGTTTTTATTTGCTGGCATGAGAATGCCCTAACCAAGAGGTGACAGAGAATAACTCTTTAAAACCAGACAGACAATGGAATTCTCATACCTAACAGAAATTGAAGGCTTAGTTTGAAAACACCTCATTATTTACACGTTTCTGTATGGGTAAAGAATTTACTAACTATGTTCTTCACACTTATCTCTGACTAGTGGTTATATTTCAAGCTCTTAATACTGCTCTAATATTTCTTCATGTGTACTTGTACTGCAAGGTTACATGTCTCTGACAATGTGCAAATTCCTATTAATGATGCGGACACTTTAAGATGTGAAGAGTTTCCCAACAGTTATCACAGCAAAGAGGAAACTCGGCAAAAGACAATTATCCAAAAATGATTACCATTCAAAATACTGCATGTTGTTAGAGCTGGGAAAACCTGAAGCAGTGAGAGTAAACATGACTCAAAAGTATCATTCCCCACCCTGATGTTGTTTCATTGTTGACATCCCTTCCCCAAACTCTGAAAGGAAGCATCTGATTAACCCCTGAGTTGTCACTAGTCTTCCTATGTCCCCTCAGTGCTCTGGTTTGGTTGCACAAGAGGAAAAGCAGACAAGATAGAAAAAGCTGCGAATTTTGGGAACATCTGCTGAAGTCAGTTACATGTTTGAAAACACTTGAGAAACACAGAACATAGTATGTGAAATGACCCCTTGGATAGGATGTACACCATGGCCTTGGCACATCTCTGGACTAAATAAATATTTCTTTGAAAAGACAGCTCTTTATCTTCCTGAACTTCAGATGAAGAGAAGCAGAGAATTCATATGTTTTATCTCTCTTTTTATATATACCCATAGGATGTAAAGATACCATAGAAGTTACAGCATAAATCATGTCACCACCTGTCATCTCTAATACTGGCATTGCTTTTCCAAAACAGAGTAACATGCTTGAGAGTGACACGCGATCTTCCCTTATGGCATGACTTATACGTACTTTGCCCCTTCCTCTTTTCTTCCATTTTCACTTACTTTAGTTTTATAATCATTACCAGAAAAACGCATTCTTAGTAAAATTTAGCTAACCTGTGTTTTGTGTTCAGCACAACTTTTAGCAAAGCTAGCAGGAGCCCCAGCAGGGAGGTGGCAGGACAAAGAGGGTACTGTGGAAGAACCACCAGATGAGGAGCCCTGAGATGCCAGACCAGTCCCCACTTCTGCTGCTGCCATACCAGCGCAAATTAATCATGTGGTGAGTAGATACAGTTTACATTTTAATCTCTTTACATTACTAACACCTCACTATCACACCCACTGCTGACTACAATGAATTAACATGAAAGGTTCTGCAGTATGTATTGCATACTTAAACCTAACAGCTAGATATGACATGTTAATACTTTTACATATATATATTAAAAAATCTTTACTCAGAAGGCAAAAAGACAGAATATAAATTCATATCAACTTCAGGTAAGTCAGTGAGTTTACATCATCCTACGAGTTCAAAAGGAAGAGTTTGGAGTCCTGCCTGGGATCTTTTGAGACTGAAATTCGCTCTGGCTAATGTCAGACCAGTGTAAATTCTGAGGAAGCCCACTGAATAAATATGTATGTATATCAACATAACACATATTGGAACCTATTTCAGGATCTTGCTGCACTGCCTACAGAGATAAATGAAAATACTAACAGATTTTTCAATGTAAGTTAAGGGGGTTTTGGTAGTATCATAATTTAGCATATCATATCTAACTAACACCTTTAGTTCATATAAATGTCACTTAATTAGTTCATATAAATACTTCTAAAATTTTAAGGCAGCTAAAATTTCAGAAAGGTCAGAATTGATAAGTAGAAGCACATATATTCTGTCTGCCCGTTTACACTGTGCAACAATACCAGATAGAGAATGTTGTCTTTGGTCTGTAATGTAAATAAGATGCTCTTGAGACAATGTTTTACACAGATGTGTGTTCCAGTCAGTCCTCACTGGTAAGATACATATTATTCCAACAAAACTTAGAAAAATGAAAAGCACCACGCGATTTCATACTCCTTATTCAGTATCATTCATATTAGAAATGAGGGGGAAAAAAAAATGTTGCTATAGCTTATACACAGATCCTTCCTTTAAGCATTTAACTTCTTTCTTTTCCAAATGCATAGCATTTTTTACAAACAAAGCAAAATTTAGATCGTAGAAGCAAGTGATTTGCTGAAGTTTAATCTGCCTTGTCAGGTCCTCTTATTTACTTTCAATACATCTAAACACTGCAGGATTTACCTTTTTGCATTTTAAATCTGTAGTCTGAAAATAAGCCCAGAGTGTGGAGTTGTATCCCAACAACACGTCCTTGTTGATAAAGAGGACACAAAGCATGGCAACAAATATTTCTAATCCTACATATATTATATCAAAATTCCAGTAAGAGGTTTTATAGTCTTTAATCCTGCATGTATCAAAACTTAGATAAGAGGTTTTGTTGTCTCCAAATAGATATAGATGCTTCAAAGACTGATTACAATTTTTATTTTTCTTACAACAAGGCTTGAAACAATTGCTTCCATAATTGGTTTTCGGATGGAATAAATCCAAACTTTCAAACCAAAGACAATGAATAAAGGAAATAAGAGAACATTTAAGATTTCAAAGCGTCTCAATTTTTTGTTCGTTTGTTTCCAGAAAACACTACTCTGAAGTCGGAGGTATAAAGACTGGGAATCACACAGATTTTTAAAATTAGCTTCAGTATATTCCTAAAATGAGAGGTTTCATAATGGGACATTCTTAATACTAACATGAAATAAAACCATCAATCAAAAAAAAAAAAATTACACGAGACCTTTTGTTTTCTATACCAAAATCAATTCTGAAAGTCATTCAACAAAGAGTAGAAACATTGGAGATAGAGAAAAGCTAATTCTACTTCCTGCTACATTAGCATAAAACAAAATACTGTGGAGCATTATTTAAAAAAAAAAAAAAAAAGATAAACAAGTCTAGATTAATACTAATGTTTGTTTTGGGGGTAGGGTTTTTTTTGTTTGTTTTGGTTTGGTTTTTTTAATATCTGTATTTCACACTCTGATCACCACCTACAAATATAGAAAACATGCTGCATCTTATTTCGGACTAACTTCAGGCTGAAATCAAGATCTGCAGTTCCATATCAAGTTTTTTTTTTCTGCTTAATTACTCAGTGAAGACATTCAAAGTTGCAAGTGGAGCATTTTGAGAAGGAGGTTACAGTAAATCAAAGCACATTGTATATAGGATCTCCAAAGCCTTTTACCTACAATTTTGGCTTCTAAACTCCATTTTTCCTCCAGTTTAGTTTCACCACAGGAATCTATTTTGCATCTTCCAAGATGGCTTTGCAACACAAACAAAACTGCTGACCAGATTTGCTTCAAAGGTGCACTCTTGAACTAAACTAAAAAACTCTCGGTAGACCAACAGTCACCAAAAGGGTACAGTACATTTCTACCAACCACCCTCTTCCTACAGCTATTCTTGGCTTATAGAAAATGTAAACAAGATATCTGTATATACAGCCACATTAGACAGTTCCTATAACAGAGTGCGTGGTGTTTAATATTTGCTTTTGACTCTGCTGAACTGCAGCTATGTGACTGTAAAAATACAATTTATATTTGTATAAACTCGCCCTCTGAAAGCTACTTGAGGAACAATGAGAAAAGACTGATATCCACCTCAACTGAAGACCGTTCAACTGAAACTGGGTTTCCTTTTTGGCAAGACAATACATTTATGTTCTAAGTCTTCTTTATTCCTTTTTAAAACTTGGAAGAAAAAAATGAACAAAATATTCTAAGCTAAAAAGAATCCGTGTGTCTTTGTTTTAGTGGTGTGTGTTTGACCAGAAAGTGGTCGCGTACCTCTGCAGGCACATAAGAGAATCTGACATATATCCTGTTAAAGCCCCTTATTCAAGACAGATTTTAAGAATCAGGCAAATTTTTAGTCTTTGTTCACTTTATGACTCTCATTGTGATGCTGGCTCATACAGACTGAAGTTACGAGCTAGGATATTGATGGCCTAAAACGCTGGAGCAGGAGACAAAACAAAAGACGACAGACAGAATTAATTTCTACAAAATTCATTTGGATTCTTCAACTGGATAAAATAGTAATGTTTGATTTTTCTCTTAATAAAAAAAAGTATCAAACCAGCAGCTATACAATTTTGGAAGAGGCAAGATCCTCTGAATTTGCAACAGCAAACATTTGTCTCTGGAGTCCAAAAGATTACTGTAAAAACAGTCTGGTACCCTGTCAGGATGCCAGCACTAAACATGTTCAATATGGGCAAATAGGCTGAATATGTTAAACATAGCTTGAAGATTCTTATTGCTCCATTCTTTTTTTGTTGTTGTTGTTCATGCAGCACTTGATCCTCAGTCCCATGTTTTTCTCTCTCCTGTCCTTCTTGTCTTTTGTTTAAATCGAGCAGATAAGCTTGACAAGCTTAGCTGAACTCTGAAGTGATATAATTGCTGTGATAGGCTAAAATGCAGTAAGCAGCCTTGCTTCAGGCCAGGAAGTCTGGGGATAAGTGACCAAACCATATTAAAGTCAGCTCAGGCCCTGGAGGGGTTCACAAGCATAAAAGCTAAAGCATGCACTCTTGTAACGGGCATCCTCTCCACTGTATTTCAATCCTCTGTACGGGAAGCAAACTTTGGAGACAGACCTCTCCTTTCCATCCTCTCATCCCTTCAGACGTTTTTCAAAATGGTTAGACCATTTGGGAGAATAATTGTGAACAGCCGTTTTCACCGAGACTAAAATCTCTAAGGAAAAAATGTCAATATCAGCATTCAGATTTCTTGTCTTCCAGAGATAATACTTTCCAATAGAATTACTGCACAAAAATAAGAAAAGAAAAATTTTAACTTTTGAAAGTTAAGAGTATTTTTTGTTGTTTTCCTTTTCTATTTTCATATGTCGTTAACAGAAATGGGAGGTATCTGCATATAAAGATAGCCAAATTCCTATACACAATCAAACCAGCTTCAAAATAAACAGTGATGCTACTTCTCATACATAAAGATGATTCTAATACAATACTGAACTTCCTAGCTCCATATAATTTTCTTATATGAGGCATGAGAGGAGCTGAGTGTGACTGATTTGCAAGTGAGATAGGTCAAAAAGTCTAGCTTATTAAGACAAGAAAAGAAACAGACACAAGTCCTAACATTTTTTTTTTTTCCAGGCAGCTGGAAAGTAATAGAACTGGTTTGCTTCAGACTAACATAACACACACTGTTAATTCTCCTTTCTCTCTCTTTGTACAAAGACACTTCCTGATACAAAGAAATACTATATCCTTATAACAAAGATTATAAATTATATATAACACAAATTATATTATATATATCATTTAAAAAGCTATAATATATCTTTATATTATAAAGATATAAATTTTATATTTTATATAGAAAGTAAAACCAATATCTATACAAATGGAGTAGAAATTAAAAGCATATTGCAAAAAGTTAATAGCAAGGTGCACGTATTTGTCATTGCTTGGTAAAAATTATCAAAAGAAAGTACGGGGAGGGTTTTTTGTTTGTTTTAACATCTATATAGATAAAATTAAAGTTTAATTACCACTGATTAAAATCACCAACATCACCAAGCTGTATGGTGCAGTCAACACACTGGAGGGGAGGGATACCATCCAGAGGGACCTTGACAGGCTGGAGAGGTGGGCCCGTGCCAATCTCATGAAGTCAACCAGGCCAAGTGCAAGGTCCTGCACCTGGGTCATGGCAATCCCAGGCACAAATACAGGCTGGGTGGAGAATGGATTGAGAGCAGCCCTGAGGAGAAGGGCTTGGGAGTGCTGGTTGATGAAAAGCTCAACATGACTTGACAATATGCATTTGCAGTCCAGAAAGGCAACCACATCCTGGGCTGCATCAAAAGAATCATAGAATGGTTAGGGTTAGAAGGGATCTTCAAAAGTCATCTAGTCCGACTCCCCCACAAGGAGCAGGGACACCTTCAACTAGGTCAGGTTGCTCAGAGCCCTGTCCAACCTGGCCTTGGAATGTTTCCAGGGATGGGGCATCCACCACCTCTCTGTCTGCCAGTGTTGTACAACTCACATTGTAAAAACTTTTTTCCTAATATCCAATCTAAATCTACCTCCCTCTATTTTGAGACCATTACCCCTAGTCCTGTCACAAGATGCCCTACTGTTGTCTCTCCCTGTCTTTCCTATAGGCCCCCTTGAGGTACTGGAAGACCGCTATCAGGACTCCCCGGAGCCTCCTCCCGACTGAACAGCCCCATCTCTCTCAGCCTGTCCTCATAGGAGAGGTGCTCCAGCCCTCTGATCATCTTCATTCTATTTTCTATAGAATATGTAAATATATAGATATATCTAAATGTAAATTCTAATAGAATTTTACAACTGCTTTAAGTACAAGCTCTACATGAATTCCGTGTGGTAAAAGAATAAAAATAATCTCAAAAGTCTTCTATTAAAAGGACATGAAAATGTAAATGACAAAAGCAAGAATTCATAGCAAGATTGAATGTAAAGAAAACATATGTAACCCCTCTGCAGTACAGAGCAATGTTTCTCCAAAGGAGAAAGTGATGTACTACTGCAGGTCACGTGGGCTGCTGGAAGTCAAATGCTCGGTGATGACAGACACTATAAGCACCAGACACAACTTCAAAGGCGCTGTAAAAAAATCTAGATAAGAGCAGTTGTTCTTGAAAGCAATCCTCTGTGTGTCCTTTGCCCTGGCATAAATAACTGTGCAATCTAACAGTACAATCTGCTCTTTCTTCTACCCTTACCATTTGTCCTGCTCTTGCATAACCACAATAGGCACCTCAACTCTAACGAGTGAGGTAGGGGAATTTTATCAGATTGAGGTATGTTTCCTAAACATAAAGAGGTAAATAGATTTTAAAAAGGAATCTAATTAAAGGCCATGGAAAACAAACTTGCAGGTTGTTGTTTTTTGGGTGTTTGTTGTTGGTGTTTGTTTTTTGTTTGTTTTTTTTTTTCCTAAAGAAACAAACATAACAAAAACCACCAAGACATTTGACATTAATTATGTCATGGTGTGATAAAAGTCAGTATCCTGAAATAATTAATCTCAAGAATTGTCCAGGACAAAAGAGATTCTAAATACTTTGTTTCACAAACAGTCATCATTCTCTTTACTTACTTTCACAAAAGTCTCTTATCTCAGTATCACTTCATTGTATTTTTGTTTCTTTTCCTATGGTACTTATGCTTGTTATACTGACTACTCCTAGGTTTGCTTACTTGAGTTTGTTTCTGGCAACACAAAGTTCTCCAAACATCTTACCTGTACTAAAAAAAAACCAAACAAACAAACAAAAAAAAAACCCCCAAAACCCCACAAACTTTCTTTTGACATTTAAGAAACAAGGAAGTTTAAAGTGAAATGTTTCTCTGTGAACCAATATTTCTTGTTAAACATTGTAAGGATCTCTCTAAAGATATCACAGACATTTAAAATATCCCACATAAAGATATCTTTTCAAGTAAGTTTGACAGAAGTTCGTAGAAGCCAAACAAAATTTCTGAAAGTTGCAATCTCACTCCTATTTCCACTATATATCGCTCTCTCAGAGGAAGTTAATGGGGTATAAGGCTGTAATTGCAAAAAGAATAGAAGTGGGAAGAAGCCTCACCACTGTAATGTTTATCAGTAGTGGCATGTCTTATATGGAACACCTCACCATTAAAACATTACTGCTCTATTTCTGAGTTGTTTCTCCTAGATTTGGAATTTAGTCAACTTACCCTTTCAAATCAACTGCTAAAGTAGCTGTGACATCATAAAATTGTATTTCTATGAGTAACTGTTACGCAATTGCTATAATTGCTGTTAACTGGGGTTTTTTTCATCTCAATTTGAGATGAGCTTCTCATGGAAACCAAAGTTACTCTTGCAACTTGTATATCCAAACAAAGCAACCTCTGGTATGCAATTGAACATATTAGGCTTACATGATTTATTCCATTAAGGACATTTTTTGTACCTAAATAATAGCCAATATTTATATATACTTTTAAAAATACAATTATATGCTCAGATTAAATTCTTATAATCCACAGTTTAAAAATTAATTATTGAAAACATTCTTAAAATATTTACATTGACAGAATGAAAGGCTTTTTCTAATCCATTCTACCCTTATATTTAGTAGAAATCAGTTATTTTAATGCATAGGCTTTAATTTTGCCCGATAAAACTAAACTAGTGTATTTTTAATAAAAATATAAGATTACTAATAAAAACTGAACTTTCCTTCCATGGAAAAGTCTCCAAAGAATCTTAGTCACTACATTGTAAAGCAGAGCTTTTCAAAATACCTCAATGCAGTAAAGAGCAGATACTAAAATTCTAAGGCAACTCACTACAGCTTAATAAAGCTAATTGAAAAAATACTCAAGTAGTATGTAGTCACATCTGGTGACGTTTTAGCATGAATAATCTCTCAGTACTTTTGTTTGTTTTCTAATACAACGTGCTAAGTGACTAGTAGGGATCCCACTGTATATTACAATATAAATACAAATAATATAAGAAAGTGGTAGCACTTCTCTGAACAGATTAAATGAAGTTTAAGCATCAAGCCTCTTTCCAACAATCAACTTCAAGTTTTTAGTGAAAACATTGGGCAAAGTGCAAAGGAAGTGGCCACATAGTTACTTATGGTTAGATGTACAGAAAAACTTCGTATCAGTTGGAGACAAATATAAACTCATCCATAATTCCTTAAATACTAAATACAGAACTTTTGTTTTCTCTACCAATTACCTCTGTAGATCCTTCTTTCTTCTCTACTAATTCAAAGTGCACTGGAAATACTTACAGCATCTTTCCAGAACAAGAACAAGGGCAAACACCAAGCCAAAGAGAAGAGCAACGGGTAGGTTTCTCAAAAGACTTTAGAGAACTTTGTTAATAATACCTCTGGTGATACACACAAATGCTACTTCTAGTTGATCTTCCTTTGTGCTATATTGCACCACTACTGCTGCTATGTTCCTTTTTCTTCTGGAGATTTCCACCTCTTGCTGGTTCTCCTGTGTGCTGTCCTCTTCTCCTTTTGCTCTGTCTTCCGGGCACTTTTTTTTATTCTTTTACCACCCTTTCCCTAAGCTCACTAAAGTCTAGAGACAAAGCAGACAGCTACTTCAGTGGCCACACAAAAGAAACAGAAGAAAATCTTTCTTCTATAACTTTAGTTGACACCACATTTACAGAACCATACGGGCCTTCAAAACCCCCGAGACAAGTCGCTCACGGGACAGCAAAAATAAAGCCAACTGATGGCCATAAGTGTCATGAACCCACATGCATATGGACTACAGCACAGATAAGAGATAGGCTCACAGTTACTAGATTAAAGTAACTCGTCTCTCAGGATTGAGGTTATGGACAGAAAAGGCACTTGTTCTTTCCCCGGGCAGCAATTGCTTTTGTGCTTGAAAATCAGTTCTGCCTCTGGAGATTTTGCCATAATTTTCTCATTGGTCTGTGTGTACAAATTACTGCTAAGAAGCATCTTCTGGGTCATGAAGGGCTAAAACCCTTGAAACTCACAGCAAATTCACGGTATTGTATTTGACTCTTCTGAACTACAGATACAAAATTTCTGGCAATGATCCATCTATTTTTTCCACTGTATTTCCCTCTGGCCATTCGCTAAGTGGACGGATGGATGCTGTTCAACAGCTCACTTACCCTCTGTCATTACACCCATAGAACAGATTATGGGTACACAGTACTAATGAGACCCTCAGAACAAAATATTAAATGTCAGTCACCCTTGGAAACACACAGCAAATTAAAACTAATTTCACGTGTACACCACAGAATTACAAATTGATTTTGACACAACCAGAATAAGATAAAAAGCCTGTAACAGAAAGCAGGAGGATCTGGACTTTATAATCAAATAAAACACAGATGCATGTTAGAAAAAATAACCTGGCTTGGTGACTCAGCTACATCTCATGGGTACTATTATGATGAATGAAGACAGCTGCTGCATCAGTACGGAGTTCTTACTCAGACATTCTCTCAAATCAAATTACAAGTCAAAACAATAGGGAGGCACCTCAGAATAGCCTGTAGCCTGATGATCACGACTAACACGGATACTGCAGTGAGGTGTTTTGACTCTATAACGCCCTTTCATTTACCACCTTCTTTTTTCTGCCCCACGCTAGCAGGGAGGGGGTCCTTCCACCTCCTGCTTTCCTGAGAGCCTTTTGGACCAGACATCCCTGGAAGTGTTCAAGGTCAGGCTGGATGGAGCTTTGAGCAACCTGATGTAGTGAAAGATGTCCCTGCCCAAGGCAGGGGGGTTGGACTAGATGACCTTTAAAGGCCCCTTTCAACCCAAACCACTCTGTGACTCCACAGGATGTGGGAAATGCTCGGGCAGGATGCAAGGAAATCCTACGTACACCGATGTTACCCGCACTTTGAAAGATTTGGCCTTTCATACAAATACAAACTCAGTGTGCCAGACAGAGCCCCTGAAGGGAGACAATAAATTCTCCGATTAGCATCATCATCAAGTAGATATTACAGTACACTTTCCTTGTAATAAAGCAGAAGGCAGAGTACTGCTTGTATACTTAGAACAAACAAATGTGCTTGGGGACAGATTCTCCACTTCACTACCTCAGAACTATGCTGGTATGACTTCACTGAAATAAGACTGTGGTACACAGAGTAGAGACAGAAACAGCTAGCTTTAACACTCAGCTAGTCTTGTTACCCTATATTTCTTTTATGGAGCTGCCGGTGCATGAACTTACATGAAAGTTCCTTCTTTCCCATCAAGGCAGCACAAACACCACCAAACTCCTAGTAAGACAAATTTTGATAGTTTAATGGGACTTCTGTGGCTTGCATACCTTACTCTGCCACTGTTCAAAAGAGCATTTCACTGGGAATGCATACATATCTGCACTGCCAGAGATCTTCTTCTGAAGTATTTTAAGCCACCTCCTCACCCTTTCTAAAGAGGAGGAAAAAAAAAATTAGCAGATCACTTTTCCTGAAATGAAAAAGTATTAATGGCCATGACCTGTACAAAATGAAGGCTTCTTAAAGAAAAAGGAATAAAATGTCAATTACTTCAAAGACCATGCAGTGCTTTTATTAGAGTTCTTCCTCTGATCAGCTGATGTGAGCTATGATATTATTAGAGAAATGGATAATTTGAAAACTGCTACAGTTTTGGTATCAAAGCAGGAACTGTAAGATTCCTTCCCTTTCCCAACAACACAGTTTGGAACAGGCAGACGATGACCTGTGTGCCATTCTAAATTACCCATTATGAACTTACCTACAAAATTCTTTAAGGATTGCAGCATGCAGTGATGAAGTGCACACAACTAGATTTGAAATGCTATCAGTCAATAACTTTTCATCATTCAAACACCAGTTGTAAAGAAAAGGGAAGACAGAGAGGGACCATAACAGTAAACATCTTGCTTTCTTTAGAAATCACTGCAAAAACATAGTTTTAAAGTATTTTCAACTACTGTTAATTTGTTCAGCATGTTTCTACTTAAAACCTTCCCAGCAAACCAAACCCTACATGTTCTTGAGTGAATTAGCACAAAAGAAAATGATACACAGATCAAAACAACAAACCACAGAATTACCTGATTTTCAGCTTTTTAGGACTCGTAATCTCTCTCCTGAGGTACGAACATTTCTCCTTCTTAAATCTTACAGCACAGCTTACGATTTCAGAAGGAAGTGGCACATTACTGGCCTTCTCTTCCTTTCCTGCAACACTTTGCTTAAATATTTGGAGCCCAGGACATCAAAGGGAACAGTCACTCCCTCAAACTAACCTTGACTACTGAATACGTTAGAAAAGCTCTCATCTCTGTCTTGTATGATGTGTTTGGGTTTCCATCCAGCAGCATTTTATCAAAAGTGCTTTACACTCACTTTTCAGCTTCTAGGAGAAGAGAAGAAAAAAAAAAAAAAAAAAAAAAAAAAAAAAAAAAAAAAGAAAAGAAAAGAAAAGGGGGGGTGGGGGAATCAAACACTTTAGAAATGTTCTTGATCTTCTGGGACTTGAACATATCTGTATCCAGAGAGGAATCAGAGGCTACGCCAACATCAGTAAGTGGTGAAGCAGACAACAGCTGGCATGATGCAGTGGAGCAGCCAGTGCTGTGAGAAGGGCACATGCAGGCACCACAGGGTTTCAGCTTCACACCGGTCCCCCCATCCCTTGACCAAACCTCCCCACACTTAACACATGGCTTGCGGGACCCCAGAAACCTTCAGGACAGTGCATGCCACTTGCTCTCCCCACAAATGCAAAGCAACAGCCTGTGAAATACATCCTAAGAGGGAGCAGTTCTTCGAAAATATCACTTGCTTTAAGGGCTAAGAGAGCCCTTCTTCAGAGCTGTGAATGTGGATGAACCTTGTCCACGTAAACAAAAAAACCTCATCCATGAGCACTGAGAGTGACATGTCCATTTGAGAGAGAAGCTTGGAGAATTTTAAAAGGAAAAGACTCTTCCTTGCACATGCACACACACTCCCCTCTGCCATGCTGACTGGCTAAGAGGAGGCCATGCAGCCTCATCTAAACAAGGCACAAGTCAGCACTTACGTCCCTGAGCACAGAGACTACAATGCTTCAAACCAACTGCTTTGATTCTCATTCTTCAAAGAGAATGCTTTACAACATGCCTAAGAGAACACCCTCTACACTGGCTAATTCAATTATTTATTATAAAATACAGGTCAATAGCACAGCCTAGGTATTTTATATGAAACAGGAGGGATTTCCCACTACCCCTCCCCCCCCCAAATTCCATAGTTCCATTAGAGCTGCTCTTCATAATGGTAAATAATTTTTTAAATCACATTTTAAAGGTCTACTGTGCTTCAGAAGTCTGCTTATCTGCATGAAAATATCCCTACATCAGATGAAGCTTTTCTCCTTTAAGCCAAAAATTAAAATGAGTTAGAGGCAATAACCCCCATTCCTTAACCTCTTCAGGGAGATACAATAAACTTTCTTCTCAAAAAACCAACCAACCACTCAAATGAGAATGGTTTAAATTACCTATTAAAATGCAAGTGTGGCATGCAAGAGAAGTAACAGAAAGCTTTGTCTTGTACTACTTTGCATATTTAACAACCCTCCACAAGTATTAATTCTCAAAAGAAAAGTCCAAAGAACCCAATAGAAAATTTCTACTACAGAGCAAGGGAAACTATGAAGGAGATGCAAAAATCACTGTTTCAGGACAGAGAAGCAGCCTGGGTACAAAGTCTGGCTTAAAATTCATCATTCACCCCTGAGAACTGGTCAGCCACAATTTGCAGCCCAGCAATGAGCCCTTCACCTCCTGATGCTCTTCAGTCACCTGCCTTCGGGCTGCCAGGCACTGCCTCTCTCCAACAAAGCCTCAGGGATGCCCTCCCTTCCCTCAGGAGCAGCCTGGCAAAGCTGCTTGGTGTGATGAGCTGAAGGTACCCAAAAGAGGGCAAGGGAGCCTAAAGAGAAGGAAGGTGGGAGTGTGTGCTTGGGAACAATCGGAGGTAATCACACATCTTTGCCCTCTTTTGCCTGCAGGATGGAGAGCTGCCCCAGTAATTCATTACTAGGTCTCCAATGAGGTCTTGTAACAAAAATATGCCTAGAGAGCCTGTTGTATCTCCTGTTGCTGTAACAAGTTCAGTTTCATGCAACAAAAACATAAGGTCGATCTCAGGGCTTCAGGAAAGCTTGAAGAAATGAGGGCACATTGCTTCCAGTGACTGGTTTTAAAACATGACACAGAGCACTGGGAAACATGATCTATAATGAAAATGAAAAATGAATAATAGTAACACACTTGCTTTTTTGGCCTGAAATGAGAGAGATCAGATTCAGTGACCCAGATTTGACACATAAGCTTAATTTTGGTATTGCATGTAATTTCTCTGGAGACATTATTCTCACTATATCGGCAATCAAAAGAGAACAAGCATCTAAAACTAAATAGTTAACTAGACCATCCTCATCTGCCTCAGGCAGCTCAACCTTCTAAGTTCAATAAAAAATAAGATTAAGGGGAAGTGATTGGTTTGTAAGGTTTCTTCTAGCAAAACATCAGCATTGTCATCTCAGTAACAGCATTTAGCAGAGACGTGATGCGCAAGGTGGTTTGTCCTCAAACAAGTTGGACAATATGATGCTTCACTAAAACTCAAATAGATTCACCACCAGCAAGTTTAAACATCAAAATTGGCCTGGATGGGGTGTGGAGTCTAAAATGTCACCCAGTGGGGATGGGGAAGGTAGCTCTGGTTCAGCTGACATCAACTGAGGATATGGCTACAGCCTGAGAACTGGTATGATTTCAATGCTCCCTCCTGGTTTCAATCTACAAATGATCCTCACATTCACTTAGAATGCAAATAAGGGTATTTTATAGATACAGCAGTACTTTTTAATGATTAATGTGTTATTTTTCAGTCTGCAGGAAGATGCCAGAATAAAACCTGGATCTACGGAAGCTGACAGAAAATCTGTCCCACCCTCCTAGAAAAGAGGATCTCGTTCTGTGCTCATTATTTTGATCCTCCAAAAGTCATATTTGGGTATAAGAAATGTACTGGTGAAAACACACTGAAGATATTGACAAGGCTAATTGTTAACTTTAAATGACTAACTTTTTTTTTTAATTAAAAACTTTACCGTTCAGCCCAACTAAAATTTTAAAGCTTCTGTATTTCTCCCTGATGTTCAGACCTTTAATAGGTAACTAGTCTCTCAGCATTTTATGGGCTGTGTTAATAGTTCTCTGAGGTGTTCTGCATAGTTACAGGCCAATGTTTCTTAAACAGCATTCATAAGAACGTCTGCCAGGTGTACACTACCTTTCTCAATGTTCAGAAATGATGCAAGTAGAAAATGGCCTTCTCTGTCCCTTTTATGTCCTGTATAATTTTCCCTATAAATTATTAATATGCATTTTATTGGATCATCTGTGCACTCATTTCAGGATTTGAGATGTAATACTTTGAAGAGTACAGTGCTGTAATTCATTGTCATTGCCTAAAAAGAAAATTTTGGTGAATTTTTCCTCATGACAGTCACACCTAGGAGGATGGGGAGCAATCTCAAAGAGAAAAGATGAGGATGCTTAGGTACTTCTAAGATTAGTTTTGCCACACAAGGGTCAACATATTTTTATTGTCTTACAAAGAACCTTGGTGCATATTATCAGCACAAATATTATTGAGTTTCAGTTATTAACTTTACAGGATCAGTAAGTATCTCCTGAGCTGCTGGCTGGGGTTTCTCATTATTGCAGATACTGTATTACACAACATTTATAAACATGTTCAAGATCAGTAATTGTAAGGTCAAATCTTATTAATTAACTTTTGAATACTAATTTCAAAGCTTGTTACACTAGCAAACCAAACTGCATATGTAATCAGTAAGAATCAAATCAAAACTAGTATTTTTATTTTAAAAATTAACTCAAAAAATTGTTTCAAGAAAGAACCAGGATCAGCATGTGGATGTCTGAATAAATTGTCACAAAGATTGTTCTAGATCTATTGTACCAGGAACACTCCCTTCTATACTTACATTACAATAAAAATATCTGTGCTGTCAGGCACAGCTCTCCAACTATCCAGAGAGGAAAATGAAAGTCAGGAATGGCATCCGGCTGAAAGCAAGCTTGGATGTCACAGCCTGCAGAGATGTGGTCAGGCATCACCACAACACTGACAAGATGCCTGGATTAATATAATAAACACCAGAAACCAATTAATAACCTCAATGACAGAAGAGGCAAGGGCTTTGAGGAAGAAGGAGTGTTAGAGCTGATGCACAGGCTATAGGAGAAAAGCCACTGCCCCTTTTCAGAGAAAGTTTTTTCCAAAAGAGAGATGGTGCTTGGCTGCCTAGCATACACTTTTCATATCTGGGATTCCAGAGAGCGTCTGCTGAAGATCAGAGCCAGGCCTGGAAGAAAGTTACGCACACAAACAAACATGAAAAGGAAAGGAAAAACTGGCATGGAAGGGACTATTTGCTTTCTAATACCATGTAAAAAAAGCTTGAGCAGGAAGACTGAACATGAGTTAAAAGACAACTTTTGCTTTTAGTTTTTAATTATGCGGTTGCAAGATTACCTTTGACTGATGAAGATAACTGCAGCAGAGGTGAGGGATGAGAAAAGGATGGAAGAGAGTATCATTTGTACCTGTCAAACCAACTCTTCTGAGGTAGGAGGGCCAAGGAGCTACTATTTTCTGCTACAAGAATGTGAAGAGCAGGCTCCAGACTTCCCTCTGCGCCTGTCTTTGTTGTAGTTCCCTTGCCCTCTCTTGGATACCTTCAGCACATCACACCAAAGTAGCTGTGCTGAGCTGCTCCTGAGCGAAGGCATCTCCAGGGGGGCTTTGGGGATGAGAGGCAGGGGGAATCCAGGGGCAGCACGTGGCTGCCCGAGGCAGGTGGCCGCAGAGCTTTGGGAGGTGAAGTGCTGATTGCCAGGCTGCAAACTGTGGCTGGCCTGATGTATCTGAGTGGAGGATGAATTTTAAGCCAGGGTTTGTATCCAGACAACCTCTGTGTCCTGAGACAGCAATTTTGCATGTCCCTCAGTTTCTCTTGCTCTTATAGTAGAAATGGTTGTTAAATTCCTCCAACTTTTTTTTTTTTTTAATTGTTATGCAGTGTTGTTGAATATGCAAATCAGTACATAAGGACAGGGACTTTTCATCTGTTGGAGTTTTACTGAGCTGAATATTCCTTCCTCCTCATTCCTTTTCCCTTGTAGCTAAGCATATGGGCGCTTCACCTCCACTTTTTCCAGAACAGACTGCAGAAGTGCTCCTGTGTCTAGTTCCCAAGTCTCAAGTGTTTCCTGTACAGACTCTCTGCTGTAACACTGCAAGTTCTGAGAGACCTGAGCCATTTTCTGCATTGCTCAATGCAAATGGAAAGTTCAAGCAAGAGACTGGAGTCCTGCCATGCCTCCTTCCAGACGATGGCTGTGCCAGCTCTCCATTTCTCCGCTATCCTTCATAAAGGAATCAGGACATTTTTGTGCTGGATATCCAAGTGCCTGCTCAGTACCTCATTTAAGCATAGTGTATGAGGTCAGCTCTCTGTAACGTCAATGCGTAAATATGTCTATAATCAAAGGTAACAATCACATACAGAGTTAAAAACTTTGAATTCTTTGATCTTAAGCATTATGGAAACTTTCAGACTTGCTTAGTCACAGACAATGTATTATCCTGATCCCAGCTGCAGATTGCAAGATTCTCATTAAAGATAGCATGCCATGAAAAGGCTTTACAAGCATTCATCACTTAATCAACACATTGTTTCACAAAAGATAATGAGAAACTAGGATACAGCACCTTGTGAACGATTACAGGTAACTTATCAAAGGATAAAATAGTTTAATTCTAGATGTTGTTAGCCTCTGACTGGTATTAGAGATCTCTGTATTAGAGATTTTACCTCTCTTGAAAGTGATTTATTATGAGAAACATTACATAATTATCAAAATTACTTCTTTTTTACCCCTCCCTCAACACCTAGTAGAGGACATCCTTAGTACACAGAAATCAGAGCAAGCTGAAAACTTTTGTGCCTGTTAGTCTCGCAGAGAAACAGCAATGAAAGATATAAAAACACAGAAGCCTGCAGAAAACAGGGGAAACTTTGAATATCATTTAATGTTATCTAACCCTTTTGTGCTGCCTTGAACACTACGCTAAAGGATTATTTTTTTTTTTTTTTTTGCATTTACTTTTGGCTTAGATTCTAGTGCTATTTTATTGAACAAAAGGAAGAACTTTAAAACTCTGTAAAATAACCACAGCACAAGGACTTGCCCAAATACAGAGGCACTTCATCAAAGCTTTGCATTTAGTCAGACTCTCAAACTTCACTGAAGTATCTCCTCACAATCACTTCTCTAGTATCACTCCAAATCTCAAACAAGATTTCCGTCTTCTGTCCCAAAGCAACCAGAGTTATGAGCAGCCTCTGAGCTATCTTTCTAGGAGATGCAAAAGGGGATGACAAGACATTTAGGTAGCCATACAGTCTAATAATCTACTTCTACACAGCTAGAGGCTTTGCCCAGTGGCCACCAAGGAGGGACGTCACCTGGGGGCAGCCCTCTTTCCTCCAAAGGATGGGCCTTTCCCTGCCATCAGCCCTGTCCTTCCCAGGCGCAGCACACTGCTGTGCTATAGCCAGAGAAACCCCAGAGATGCTCCAGATGATTCAGCAAGATGCTTTCATAAGCATCCTCCCCTACAATCTGACAGGGCAGGCTGAGGCACATACAGAGCAATGGAAAGATTTAGCAGAGTCTTAAAGCAAATTCAGAAAAGAGACAAAGTGACATGAGCTAATCAAGCAGAAACAAACTGCTTTCTGACATCATTATTCTGTGGCTCCTGAGCTTCTTCAGATGGAGCTCAGTGGAAAACACATCCGAAGCCTGTCATTGCGCTCCAAAAAAAGGCAGCAATTGGCAATCCTCCTAATCAGTCTTTTTAAGGATTACTTATATCCACAAACATCAGCTTACTCTTTCTCAACATATCCTTTAATGGTAATACATATTGACTTTTCAAATCATAAACATAGCAAGAAAAAGCTTATTATTTCCTTATATTATGTAAAACCACTACTGCAGTACCATGTGTCCCGAAATATCTTGTAGAGTGTTTGAGAGTAGTTCAGTAAGAAATGAATGTATTTTAGTACCACAGTACCATTGTGAGTTACAAGCTTGTGACACAGAGCAATTGTTGACTCCTGGCAGTGATAATCCACTTAGCAAAGACATACTACTAGTGAAGACAGAGCTATGTTCTGAGTAGTCATATTTTATTGCCATCTCAAAAGACATCACTTAGTACAATTTATGGTATTCTGCAAATATTCTGCTGTTTAGAAAGCTCTTCATCTCTATCATCAAAGATGATGAAACGTTGTTTCCTCTTTGAAAAATGCAAGCACTGCTTTCTAGCAAGGTAGCAGCATACTCCTTCCAGAATTTAATCAAAGCAACAGCACTTGCTACCAGAAGTGGAAGAAACCTGCTTATTTCATTAAGTATTTTTATTCTCTCATCTCCGAGGTCTTTGTATTTCTGCTAAAAGGCTTCATACTTTCCATTTCTTCAGTTTCATGTGGTTCTCCACAGGCAGAAGCCAACTTGTCTGTCTGCCTCCTGGAGATTCTGGTAGCCAGAAGAACCTGGCAATACCATGCTGCAACCAGGAGGCTGAGCAGAGGCAATGCCAGAAAGCCAGCAAGGACATTGGACATTTTCAAAACCTGAGCGACCAAGGGTCAGGACACAGGTCAGTTGAACTATGAAGCCAGCTCTGATTCAAGGGGTGGACTGAACAAGGTACCTCCCAAGGACCCCTTCTACCATAAAGTAGCCTTTGCTTCTTTTTTTTCCCCCCCAAAAAAAAAGTGCAAAGGTCTGAGTTTAACAATATTAGCTCTTTTTGTTTTCTTCATACTTCTATGTCAACTTCTCTTCAAGCTGAGTATAAAATTTTTTAAGGATTATTCAGATATTGTCTAAAGAGCATACAGGAAGATCTCCCTAGATACAGGAATGTGCTTCTCTGTAATCTTCTAACTTGTACACTTTGGCAAGTACAGAAGTCACGTATATCAATCAAGCAGTATAATGTCCAACAAATACCTTTTTAGACCTTTGGCCTGCTTTAGATTTTGGAGCATTTTTCTTCATCCTCTATTTTTATTCACAAACTCTAATAAAAGTTTCCTTACAAGATTGCTGGAGTTCATATATGTAACTTTTTTTTTTCCATTGATTCAGTGGAAATTTAAAAAAAAAAAAAAAAAAAAAAAAAAAAAAAAAAAAAAAAAAAAAAGCACAAAACTTAACTGTTGTTATTCCTCTTCCTACAACATCTGAAGAAAAGAGGCAAGCTGTATGCTCCGTTTATTTTCATTCACCATAAGCACTTTGCACTTAGCAGATGCCAGCATATGTTTTGACTAGAAACACACAATTAAACTTGCTTGGAAATAACCAACTGCAATAGGTAGAGGAATAAACAGCATTGAGCCACTTCACACCAGCTCGCAGGCAGCAGTACTGCCCAGCAGGACAATCCATCAGCCACAGTAGCCAAGGCAAGTTTAGGAAACCAATATGTTTGACAGTGTGAAAGCTCATTTGAAGACTGAAATGTAATTGCAGGACGGGGGAACACCGTCCCCTACACAGAACAAGAGCCAGCTGTGACTCTTCTGCAACCACTCTGAATTGCTAGTGTATTTTCAGTATTACATACACCTCTCCATCACCACAGTTGAGTCTGTAGGATTTTTGTTTGGTTTTTTTGGTGGAGTTTTTCTGAGAAAATCCCCAAAACTCTAGCTGTTCAGCTGCAGCCCTCCTACCATGTTGCATTCTGCAACTCTCAGCCCCAGGCCTACCCCACTCTCAGCCTATTGTTTATATATTTTTATTTTCAAATTTTTAAGCTTCACTAACTCCATACATTCCATATTATTTTGTCCTACACCTATAATTTCATCTTTTGTCATCAAGCCAAGAGATTCCCATCAGGAGACTGGAAAGCCACTTGCCCCTTTTCCATGCTTTACTGACTCAGTAAACACAAGTCCTCAATTTTGCTTGTGTAGCATTTTAAATTCCTGAGCACTGGAGCTAACCTGTCCAGCCCTACTGAATTTGAAATAGGCCAGCATTGGCAAAGCATAAGAGCAGAAATATCTTCTGGAAACAACATTTGAAAAAAGTCTCTTCAGTATGCTGTGTAACAATTTATGTCAAACTGGCTGACAAAAAAAAAAAAAAAAAAAAAAAAAAAAAAAAAAAAAAAAAAAAAAAAAAAAAAAAAAAAAAAAAACACCAAAGGAAAAAAAAAAAAAAACAAAGAAAAATAAAAGCAGAACAAAAGTAAACCACACAACTAAGCAACAGAACCAGAGTTCAGTGATCAATTAAAAAAAATAAAATAATTAACCATACACTACTTAATATCACCCTTCACATTTCTTATCTTCTGTCTCTAGGTATCCTATCAAAAGGAAAATAACCCAAATTTTTACTCAAATGAAAGTCACTAAAAAACAAATAAAAAGGATCTATTTCAATTATCCTCCAAATAGATGATGCTGCCCCACAGCAATTGACAGGAAAAAAAAAAGAAAATATTAATAAAATTGTACATTGAAGACTTAGTTACCAAATACTTGCCAAAATGCACATCTGAACTATATCACACTTTATGTCACTATTGTCATAGGAAAAAAAAAAATACTACAAATTGCTTTGTTGAGAAGGACCCTGGAATGTCCCTGTGGTCTAACGGGAATAAATGACAGAGAATGGAGATCTCCTACCTGCCTCCCTCTGCGTCCTCAACAGCAATAACGTACTCTCTGTGCAGATTAAACCACAAATTCCATTTATTCAATATTAGCGTGAAGGCGTTTAAAGCCCGTATACTGCAAAAGAAGGTTAAGTTAATGCCATCTCCAACAACACATGAAAAGACGAGACAAGTGTTCAGCAGCAGGAAAGCAGTCAAACACAGCGATGAGAAAATTAACTGACCAATTAATTAGCCACAAAAAGCACCTCATTTGACAACAACTTAAAAAAGCATTATTCCACTAGCATTGCTGCTTTTGTACTTGTATTTGCGAGGAGCCCAAGCTGCTCTCCATATAGCATGGTATTTTCCAAATCCTGACAGTACTGCGACACTTCCTATAGAGTTAATCCTGATTTATCTCGGGCTAGAGCAGACTATACGTTAAAACAGCACGTGCTTAGGGCTCAGCCCTTCAAAGTGCTGAGTGCTCTGGCCCCCAGCCACCAGTGCACTTAGGCACATGTTGTATTTTAAACACACCAGCAGTTCTGCTGAAATTCAGAGAGAAAGTCACAGTATGGAAAGAGTCATATTGTGCCCTGAAAATCTGAAACTATATTAAAAACAAGACCAAAGTACAATTTAAAACACAATCATTTCACTGGGTCAGGTAAGTCTGTCCTAGTAGAGAAATTGTTCTGCAGCACATTAATAGGGTCAGAGATCTCCCAGTCTGTTCAGGCACGGTCCCTAAATGGGCCAAGCATGAGAAAATGATTTTGCAGAAAGTACTGTGACCATTCAAAGTAAAGCTCAGGAATATCATCCATTGCCACCAAAAACAAGAAGAAAGGCAGAAACTGAAACCTGAAGGATGTCCTCAATTCTTGTCTGGCAGGCAGGGTTCTGCACCATGAAGGATGTGTGCACCCTTCATAAAGTTGTTCAAGCTTACGTGGCCTGTTAACAACTACGTAGGTCTGGCAAGCTTCTTTCCTTTTTGACAGCAACATAAGCAATACAACTGTATGAATTATTCCCCTGAAAATACTATTAACATCTCAGTGTTAAAATTACATTGTGTCAAGTTGCAGACAAAAATAAGTTGCATTTGCAGAGTACAAAAAATTTCCGTAGACTCAGTGTTTTAGGATAGGATTGGAGGAAAAGAAAAAAGATCAAGACCACTTGTACTTGTGTGCCTAAATATTAATTTACCTTTCAGATGAGAAAAACAAAACTATTACTTTATCCTATTATTACGATCAGATATTCTGAAATGTGAATCTTGCATAATGCACCAATTTTATTTGAAAATAAATAGATTCTTAATTTCAAGATCTCAAATTAATGTTAGCATATTTTATATCTCTTGTTCAAATACATCTGAAAAAAAATTAAATTTTTTTTTTTGTTACATGCTGTAATCTGCATCTTGACTGACAACCTCTGCACTGGTTATCAGCCTAGAGGGATGAGACAATAAATAATTCCCTTGCTTCAAGGATTATTTATAATACAAAATGTCACAGCTCTGTAAAGCAGTGCTAGCGTACCTTAGCAAATTGTTGTATCAATGACATTTTAAAGCTTTAGAGAACAGGAACTTTAAGCTAACAGATCAGCAACATACTTTCTTGATTTTGCAGCACATGAAATTGTAATGCTTCCAACCACTGCAGCTGACAGCGCCTCACCTTCTTCAACACCATTGTATTAAAAAACTAAAAAAAAAAAAAAAATCTTAAAAAAGAAAGAAAAATCTAATTAGAAAAGCTTTTGCTACTTTCAGTCACCATTAGTGAATGCAATACCATCACCTTTCTCCTCACCAAAATCCTCGCTATTTTTACCAGGTTTGGTGGGAAATAGTGATTGAGAAACTTGGTTCAAGGCGTTGGGCTCCTTGGCAAAAGGATTGAGGAATACATGGCTAAGCCACAGGTTGCACAGACCTCCTGGACGAGCACAGCAGAGCCCAAGTCTTGCAGCCAAGAGGAAAGGTTGGCACAGATCCTGAGGAGCAGGCTCCAGGTGGCAGTTCATGCCTGTCCTTGAGACATAGCATTTCTCCCACCTACCTGGGCCAGGGGAAGAACAAACCAACCATCTCAGGATCTTGCAGAAGGCAGGAGGAACAATCACAGCTCTGCAGTGCCTGACCTGCCAGGAAAGAAAGAGCTGCCATAAAGTAATCTCAGGGCATGCAAGTACAGCCTCCAGATGTGAGAAAGAACACAGCAAAGGCAGAGGGAATAATTTGTTTGTGCCCCATCAGGATGAAAGAACAGCTAATGAGTAAATTAATGAATTGCCTCTATGGATTGCATTCAACTGGCAGCCTCATGCTACAGAGGAATGGTCTTTTGCCATGGCTGTAGGAGCAGTGAGAGTTCAGAAAGCTGACAAATCTTCAAGTGAAAGAACAGAGACTTTGGGTTGAAAATAAGTCTTAAATGTCCCAGAGTCTGAGAAAATAACTTAGGGTAGAGGGTGAGGAGGGGAGGACTTAAACACAGGGCACAGTCAAAAATTAAAGAGAAAGAATAATTTCATCAGGGCATTTGGGTTGATTGGCTCATGATTAAGTGCAGGATTAGCTTAGAAAAAGGGGAACCACCTGCACAAGAAAGGGCAGGCACGAGCAGGAGGGGGATACTTGTCAATTCTTGTGAAGGTTTTTGTCAAAGTGCTTCAAAGCTGTTAGAAATGGAATTTTAAAACACATTTTAACATCTAGATCTGTTCAATTTTTTTTTTTTTTTTTGTGATACGATGCCTGTAACATATCTTTAAGGCGCTGAAACATTCCCAGCCATTTCTGTTACCCCTACAGCTGCGAAGCACATCATTCAGAGGGATGATTTAAATATAATTCCCCAGTACTGTGAGACCTCTGTTCACAGCTTCCTACTTGGCCTTACTCTGTGCTGCTTAACCCTATTAGTTACCATCAACAACAGATTAGATTATCAAGCCCTGACAGCCTGCAGGAAAAGACCCAGTTTGAGGTACCACCCTATCTGCTCTACTTTTCCTGATGCCAGTAGCTGCTCTGTTAAGGAGATGCAGCTAGGAAGTTATGTATTTGCTTGTTTTAAAGGGGATCCCATATGGATAAACAATGCCATTCTTCAGATCCGATTAGATTTAGCTGACAAAGAATCAGTCTTCCTGATCGCTGATAAATTACTGAAGCAGTTACGCTTCTAAAAGCCGCTCTGCTTCCGTAGAAAACTGATTGTATATGTAGGGAACAGCAAGTTAAGTTTCAGATACAGAGATGCTCGATATCAAAGGGTCATAAGATCATTTTAATATATTTATCAAATTAATTATTTCTATTTCAGAGCTGCTGCATGGTCCAACTGCCCTAATGATTAAGAGCTTCCCTTCTAACTCCTAAACTACATTTATACATTGTTTATACCACTTAGTCTTGTAGAAAAATTAGTCTTCTATTTAATGAGGGTTCATCTTCGCTATTCTTTTTCAAGGATAATGACAGTGCGAGAAAAACAAAAAAAACCCTCACCCTAAAACACCAGCACCTCAATAAAAGCCAAAACAGTCTGAAAAGCAACTACTGGCAGCAAACAAAGCAATAATCAGTTTTGAATCCATAAATAAATTAATCAGTAAATAGGAGGAAAAACACAACCTGCAATCTCTTTCACAAGGAAGAAACAAGTGCTGTAGCAACCAAAAAGGCCTGTATAATAGCAGAGACAGAAATAAAACAAACTTAACCCACTCAGAGCTTATTCACACCCTCCTACAAAACTGAGTATTGAAAAAGCTCATTTAAAAAAAAAATAAATAAATAAAGGGTAAGTTTCTATTCGTTTTGAAAACCACTGTAAACCTCATTTGAATGCCAACTTAATCATTATTTTACCAACTCGCTAAGTACAAAACCAAAACAAAACCAAGCCCAATCAGGACTCACAAAGAATGCTTAAAGTAACTGCTCCACTGGTACCAGTGCAAATTTTGCCCCTTTCCCACCAGCAAGGTAGGGCTCTGAATGAACTGAGGCACAAGGGTCACAACCAATCAGGCATTGCTGGCAAGCAGGGGGATGGGAACCACGCTGCAAAGCAGTGTTAAGTCTGAACAACATCCCCTTTGCGCTATACTGCCAGCACCTGGGAGACGTAGCCCAGGTGCCCCCATCCAGAAAGCCAGGTTGCAAATCATGCCTGCAAGGCACCGTTTAACCTCTTTTGCTGGAGCGCTGCATGAAGCTATCATGGCATTGCACAGCTCAGGACCAGCTTCCTGTCCTGCGGGGTGACACAGCTGTACCTCCTACTGCCCAGAATCAAGTTTTGGGCAGGCACATCAGCAGACAGTTGATGCTGACATCTAAAGAAAAGCAAGGAGGTGGTGGGCTGAGGGAAGATAACCAACCATGTCGGCATAAGTGATACACTGTGAAACCAACAGCTTTTATTTTGCAAGCACTGGGACAGGCAGAGATTTCAGGGCACGTGAACGCAAGTGAGTACTAGATGTTCTATTGTATCATACCTTCCACTACGTGTTGCTGTAATTCCTTCTGCAAGCAGTGTGATAAGAGTTCATTTACAGAAATAAAGGTTACATCCAAACTGATTTTTGACTGACCAAGACAGTCCAAAGCACCTCAGGTTAATAACTGCTCTCTTGACCCTACTAAAAATGTCATTATCCAAGATCAAATTAGACATGGTTCAAAGATCAAATTATAAGGAACATATTTACAGACTTTCACTAATGAGAAAGCTGAATAGCTGCATAATTAAAAAATATCTCACAGTTCCACTCAATATAAATTTGATTAATTTACAGATTGTAAGTTTGATACACTGCCAAATTCTCCTCCATTTAAAGTCCTGAAAATCACTCCTGTACCAGTCAATATTAGTCCACATACTTTTTACTTTTCAAGTGAAATTGAATGATAAAATCTCCATGATGAAACACAAGAAGAGTTGACACAAATACAATCACTCTGGGCCAGATTAACCAAGCAGAGTTAATTGGAGCAGTTCGCACATTTGAACGGGCAGATTATAAAACGGGCAGAGATAAGTAAATACACATATAGTAGAGTCAACTGCTTTGATTATATTTCGTGTGACCCACAAGATGTGTCTAGAAAAGACTCATCAGGAAAAACAATAAACAAAGAGCTCAGCTAATTAATAATGCTAATTTAACTTTTACCCTAGTATACCTCTTACTGTCATCTGCACTTTATCAAGGAGTAGATGGCAACAGTTCTCAAGTATTCCTAGAAAATTACTTTCTTTTTGCCCTTTCTCTCATAAACAAAACACCACGGTGACAGGAGATACTTGACCTACTTTCTAAGGAAGAGATTTCCAAAGAAGCACTCCCACTCTGAGAGGCAAGTAGCAGAAATCTTTGAACAGCAGAAACTTTCCAACTTCAAAAAAATAGATATTTTATTTTAAACTACACATGCACTTTTTCTTTCTCTTTTTGCAATGCCCCTCCTCCCTCCCCATTATTCCTGATTTCTGCTCTGTTTTCTTTATACCTCCAATATGTGTAAGAGCACACAAAGTACAAAACAGACTTGCTGGTCTTTTCCCACCAGATGTCTTAAATTAACCTCACCTATTCTTTTCCTGGATTATGAATTTTAAGTTACCCATATACGCCATAAGTAGAGGACAAGCCCCACAACCACAGTGAAAACAGACATAATGCTAGTTTATCACTCATCACAGTAGGACATCTCTCAGGGATCTGGAGAACTTTAAGAGACTGCAAAAGAGCTCTGACAAACTTTCTGTGGATATCAGAGAAGTGAAGTAATCTCCTGGAAAAGTCTGCTTCTCTAACTTCTAAACGATTTTCTTAACTGTACTCTTTCACATCTGAGCAGCAGCAAGTCCCAAAGTCAAAACGGAGCTCTGCCACAGGGCTTCCCTTTGAACCTCAGTGTTAGCTACTGCTGTGCAACTACAGTTTCAAGATGGCCAGCCTTGTTTTGTCCTTGCTTTTTGTTTCCCTGAATATCTGTCCTATTTTCCTCCACCTTGAGACCCTCTGAAGCAACAAGCTTTTCCTACTGAGCTTGTGCCAGGGCACAGCAACCACCAACCTCTCAGCTGAGTCAGGGGAGTGTGATCAGAAATGAAGTGGGTTATAGCTGAAAGATGCTCATATATTTGGGAGCAAAGTTATTTTGCCACAGTAGAGGCTTATGCTTAGTGCAATTTCTCACATAAACTGGGTGGCATCTAGTCATGCACAACAGGTTAGTTACACTGGAATCACTATCCATATTAAATGTAAGGGAAAGGTGATGGTTCATGATTTTTAACTGTCATAACACAAAATTCCCCTCTGGGAAAAACAATACAAATTTTAAATTAATTTATTGGAAAAGTAGTATGGATTTAGTTAGTGTAGAAAAAAAAAAAGTACTCACAGAATTTAACCTTCTTTTAAGATGCCGGAAAACCTTAAAATGAATTTGGAAAACTTACAAAAAACTCTGTTTTCAAAACTTCCTGGAATCTTCCAGTTCCTAAGAACTGGTGGGGATGGGCAAAATACTACTGGATATTAGTGACATCTATGCTGTCTGGGGATCAGACATAGGGGAGAAGGGAAAGCGGTAGGTGGGGAGGGTGGGCACACATTCAACTTCAGTGCAGAACGAGCCCTTCTCAAGTCTGGTGGTTCCTGGTTAAGATGGCAAATCATGCTATCACAAAAACTTTTCTCCACTTAGTTGATTTTTCACCTATCACATCAGAAAACTGAAACCTTAAGGATTAATGAAAGTATTTGAAAAAATAATATAACAGTCCATCAAGTTTGAGAAGTGTCCAATTATTCCAATAATTTACTTCACACTAAGTGCAGGCAGCTTTAAAAGTGCATCGCATCACACACCTTCAATGAGTTAAAGCATTCTTAGCAACAGCATAACTACATTATGATAAATTTCTTTGCACACGAATATTGATGTCTTGTTTTGGCTTTCTTTTCCTACACGACCAATTTAAGGAAAGGGAGAGGAGAAGCAGAGGAAAAGTAAGAGTTTTATTTCAATCCTTCCAATAGGTAAGAGCTTATCAGTAATCAGACACCTTATAATCACAAATTCAATCCAAAGTTCATAGAACCCTGGGAGCAAAAATAAACATCAAACATAATCAAAAACTCTGTCAACAGTGATACGGCTCACAGAAACGCGGTATAAAAGTAGCTGTGCAAAACACAGTTTACAAGGAAGGTTTATAGTTTTCTTTAAACTAACCAAACAGAGGAGAAGTCTCGTAATACTCAGTGAAGCGATGATAATACGACAGCATTATTTATCCTCTGTAATAACAACGACCCTTCAGGAACAGCTGAATTAGCCCTTATCTGATAAACAGCTCAGGATTAGACATACATAACAGCAGAGGACACGTGCAACCCTCCCATTGACAGCATCAGTTACAAGCTTCTGTCTCTCATCTGTGTCATCTACAAAAGGCTGGGAGCACTGGACAACGTGGCCCCATGTGGAGTCACCATGTCCATTCTAAACACAGAAATGAAGTCACCCCTTTCCAAAGACATATCCTTTTAAAAATGGCCAAAAGTTCTCTCTTGTCAAACCAGATTACACCCAAACATGATGCACAAGTTCCTAAATCCTGCAAGAACACTTTTTCCTTTTTTTTTTTTTTTTTTTTTTTTTTTTAAGAATAATCCATCTTGCTTACTCAAAATGTTAATATACTTGGAAAATGATGTAAATAGTATCAGGTACATATGCTCCAAGGTTTCTATTTATTAATTTGAAAGAGCTGTTCTTCTTTATTGTGAATAAGACAGAGAACTGGCAAATTTCTCATTAAAAAAAAAGTCTGTTCTGAAATATTTCTCCTCAGTTGGGCTCTAGTAGTTCTAGTTTTAAAAGTTTCTACTAAATCTTTAACAAATATCGTGAGCTTGTGCTTGAATCAGCTCAAGTATGTAAATTTTCCAAACAAAAGAAATCTAAGAGTATTCCTGCTCCATAGCTGACTCACATTCAGAACTAAATCATATGCGTGACTATTTTATGACCTTGCTTGGAGTCAATACAAAGTCAAGTTGCACTGCAATTTAAATTACCTCCAAACTTCTTTTGGCAAGAACAGTCCCTTGACAGTACCTAGCACTATTCTTTAGAGACCTGGTTTTCTAACATCAACACCTGCATTCATTTAATCTGAGCTTTTCAGACTCATTGGCATCACCTGCTGTAGATGCTAACATATTGCTTCAGGCTCTTGTTGCAAAGGTTGTTTGATGCCTCAGTTCTCAGGGGATTCACCACTTTGAGGCAAATTCTTCATTTCCTTCCTCTCCCCTGGGTATCATCACACCCACAAATCCTCTCTCAAAAGCCTTCAGCTGCTCTTTGATAGCTACATAGCTGGGCAGCCTATAAAGCAATTAAATGATTCTCCTAACATGAAAAAAATACTCTCTCACTTCTAATGTGGTAATGCCAAAATATCAACAATCTTTCAGGCAAGAAAAAGTGGACTATGAGATATTTTAAATACCTCTTGCATGTTACTGTGGTGTTACCTGTTTCTAAGTGGAATCATTTTTTTCCAGGCATTTGAAGTGAAGCCGCTTGGAGGAAAGAACATAGCAGCTGCTCAGCTTTACCAAGCAACAAAAGAGCTTAGAGGAAGAATTCAAGAACGGCAGACTATATAATCGAAATGTAGTAAGAAGGTTATTACACAGGATGTAATACAAGCTGAAATCTGGTCAGGATAACCTCAAATGGCACGTTTTCTTTTATTAGAACAAATGGTTGAAACCTTGCTGGTATTTCTTATCTGAAAGGTTTCAGCTTTAACTCATGGCATTGATTAATTAGCACTATACAAGAAGGTCTTGTATAACGCAGAGTCAAGCTATTAAGTTTGCTCATCTGAAGACTAAACTAGAACTGGAAGTATTAAGTCCTGAATAAAGCTATATATTCTCCAGTGGGAAATAATTTCCACACTACTAAAATGCCCACATGGCTGCGGTGAAACACTGTTTAACAGAGCACCACAACACCCATTTAACTTCAGAGAGAAAATGAAGGCTGTCTAATCCATGGAAAACTACAGATAAGTAAACATGTCAAACTAGTGAAGCTCTTGCCAACAGAGGACATGGCAAAGACACTAGAAATGAAAAGTATTTGGATAAAAGCTACCGTAGTGAGTAAACATTGGCAAGATTCCAGTTTGACACTAGACTGAAGCATCACTGTATTTTTATAGTTTATCCTGTGTAAGGCAAAATAAGCTAATAGAAGTAAAGATTTTTATTAGTTCAGCTAGTACAGGCAACATGAGACACAACGAGCAGCACGAGCTTGCCCAAAACATAGAAAATAGTAAGAAAATTCAATAAAATAAGACAGACTAATATTTTCTACAAAAGAATAAGAGAAATTATATTGCACAAGCTAGTTAAATGAGTAGTATTAATGTGCATTACACCTTTCCAGTAACAAATAAAAAAGAAGTAGAAAATGGTTCAAAAAGTCTCCCTTTGCCTGATCTTATTTTTTTTTTTCCCAAACTCCTAGTTTTAATAAATTCAACATTCTGCTTATATATAAAAAGCAGCAGGTAGAATACAACATGGCAAGCGTGTTATTTCTGTGAACGTTGAACCATCAAGAAAAGAAAAGATCTGAAGAACACCACTGATTTCAATTAAATACTAGTATAAATGAAGACTTTTTTTTTTTTTTAATTGTGCTACATATTAAGAGTGGTTAAAGTACTATATCTTCCAGCCTGAAAGCTAGAGTTGCCTGCCTCTCCCCATTGAGAACTGGGAGACACCAGATGAATCTTACCTTTATAATAAACATGTGTGTAATAAGAGATGCACAGTAATGGATTCAGAACACAGATAAAGCATGCATTTTTAAAAAATAATTATGGGTTTATTTTAAAGGAAAGAAATTACTTTCTAAAATTACTTTCTATGTTTGCTCATCTCCCACAAGACAGTGATCCTCTTTTTTTCCCTTCAACTTTTGTAAACTATCTTTGTATAATTTTAACTATTCTTTAATCTTTTCACACATCTGCACGTCTAGAAAAATATATATACACCACACACAAAAAAAAGGCATCTTAATGACATACTGCAAATTAACACTGAGATATAACAGCATTTATTAATACTTAGAATTAGAAATGTCATGCTTCACTAAGCCAGTGGTACCAATTATTCAAAATCAGTATTCTGATGAATCTAAATTATTATTTCTTTAATATTATGTCATAGTTTAGCCCTGCTAGGGACCAAGCTACATGGTCTCTCACTCACTTCTCCCCCCTCCTCCAGTGGGACAGGGAGGACAATTGGTAAAGAAAAGAAGGCAAAACTCATGGGTTGAGATTAAAAAAAAAAAAGTTGATGAGAACAAAAGAAGAAAAAAAAACAGAGATGGAAAACAAAAACAACAACAACAAAAAAACCTTCAGTAATAGAAAATATTTAAGTACATAACTTACAGTACCATAGCTCACAACAGATCCCAATGCCCAGCTTCCTCCCAAGGAAGCTTTCTCCTCAGCACCATCGCCACTTATATACTGAGCATGATGTTGCATGGGATGGAACAGCCCTTTGGCCTATTTGGGTAACCTATCCCAGCTGTTGGCTGATTAGTAACCTATCCCAGCTGTGTCCCACAGCCACAGGGGCCACCAGCTCCAGCTCCTCTCCCAGTTCAGGTGAAAATTAACTATAGCACAGCAAAGGACTACTTTTGATACAATTTCTATTCACTGCAGCATTTAAGTAAATAATTTAGGAGAAAAATTAAAATTTGCCAAGAGAAGTTCTTACCCACAGAAATTTATAGCACAAATTATTTGCTACAAACCACTGTAAAATGCACTCAACTGACATAAAATACAGTCAAAAGACAAGTCTATGTAAAGCTGTAGAAAACAGTATAACACAAAGGGAAATAAAATAAGACAAAAGCTGATAAGGAGAAGTACTACATGGTTTTATGAAAGGCAGACATTAAACTTAACAGAAAAGGATATTAAAGATTAAGTTGCTTTTGTCAAAGGCAACTCCACAAAAGATGCTCCTTAAAGTTCTGAGAATTTTATACTGTTTTACTCGAACTCTGATAATTCTGTGGGAAAGAAGAGTATCCAGTAGCATTTCAGTGTAACCAGAGAGTCTGAAAAGGTGAACATTGTCTACAAATAGTAGTTACTCTATCAAGAAGGTATGATTGATCTGCTTGTAAAAACATGCAATAATCTAGTTTTCTAGCAACAGTTCTGATCTCAATGAGACAGTCCTCTCCAAGCTAAAATTTTTTTAATATCTAGATGCTTTTATTGACAACAGTAAAAGGAAAAAAAAAACAAAAAAATCTAATCTAAATTTCTAAATAAATTTACTCAGATTTAATATAGAGCTCATCTAAAAGCAATGAATGCAGAATTGAACTGTGGATGTCTGCTGTAACAGCATGAATTAAACTTATGAATCTCATTCCTCCCCTTCTCAAACACTTCGTTAGTCCTTTCAAAAGCCTAGATGTTCTTTCCCTGGGCTGAGAAATGTAAATTGCTTTTCAGAAGCTGTGTCTTCTCTACCAGTTTCCCTCTTACCACATTTCTCCTATTGCTGATGCTGGCTAACAGAATAATCAAAGTTAGAGGAGATATAGATGCTGTATGCATTTGATCAGTTGGAAGTCACAGAACTGCAGTGATTCTGTTTTCTATGTTGTGCTTTATGAAGCTACTTTTTGAATGAGCCTTAAAACTATAATGCTTAATTTAGGCACATATCCTTAAAACAGTTCTCCGCTGTAAGGTAAATTATACAATAACACTGGTATGCTGAAAATAATTAAAAATAAAATGAAAAACTAATCCATACCTCATTGCAAAGGTAAAATTCAATGGCCTATATCGTTCAGCAGTTTCTTCAGTGACCTGCTGGTTGCTGAAGACGTCCCATTGGCAAATAGATTACTGACAGGAAATGAGGAGGAGTGCTGATATGGCTGATGGCAGAATCTCTGTGTGGAAAGACCTTTATACTCTTGAGGTTTGGAGCAACAGAAACCTCATGACATTACTCAGATGCCAGGATGGGTTTATGGCAAAGAACAACCCATGGTGTGAGTAGGGACCAAGAGTCGAGGGGATGAGCAGCCACCCCCAGCAAGGGCAGAGCCATGGCTGCCCTGATCCGGATGGGCAATGGTCCCGCCTGGAATGGGAGGAGACCTCCCAAGGGCCTTACAGCCAACATGTCCCTGGGTTTTATAAATACTCATGAGTATTCTAATTATTGAGATAATTGGAAAAGAAAAATGTAATTCAGTCTTTTTAAAACCACTTTTGAAAAAAAAAAAAAAATTATTTACTCTGATTATCAAAGGCCTGCTTTCCTCTCCCACAGCTGAGGCCACATAGCTTTTAAATATCTCAATATTATCTTGTTTATTTCAGAATTAAGCTCATATAAAAATCTAGTTCCAACATACATATTTATGTAACATCAACCTCCAAAAGCTCTGAAATAATAAGCATTCAGAAAGGAACTTTGCCTTCTAATTATGAAAGAACAAAGAAAAAATTAAATTACCGATTGCTCTAAGTGTATTTCTCTTATTACTATTTTTTTTCAGAAGTTCCTGTTGCATCCTTTCTGTGAGAAACTCCAGGAGTTACCAAACTCAAGGCTTCTCAGGGATATGGGAAGCACCATCTGACTCCAGCAGTCAATGCCCACCAAAGAGGGGAGGGATATATTTAGTTTTTCTTAGAAAGAACCAAAATTCC
Source organism: Tetrax tetrax (assembly GCA_009806455.1). NCBI lineage: Eukaryota > Metazoa > Chordata > Aves > Otidiformes > Otididae > Tetrax > Tetrax tetrax. The sequence goes on from WHYT01017617.1 coordinate 749,265, forward strand.
ATTTTCTAGGCACATTTTTTGGGTGCTTAATTCTAGGTAACTTTAAGGTCCTCAATTTTCATAGTAATAACTTAGCATATTTTCTCAAGCTAGGTATAGAGAACTAAAACTGTGTAATTAATTACACTGTAAACCAGACTGCTGTGCAGGTCAGAAGTGTAAGCAAGAGAGGTGACACCATATGTGGTGATACCATGTGCCACCTCCTGCCAGCCCAGCCCCCTTGAGAAACATGAAAGAACACAGAAGGACTGTGCAGCAGATTTGCCTAACACTCACAGAGGCTGAAGTAAGCAAAATTCTGAGGTGAATTCTCAAAATATAACAACTGTTGGGTCCTGTATCATACAAAACAGCTTCCCCAAAACTCATCAGTCGCCACTAAGCAAGAGGAACCTAAGAGAAGTGGTGAAGATGCAATTGCTGGCATCTCCTGGCCTCCAGACTTGCGCATAAGTGATGCTGTGGCCAGATCACCTGGACGTGTATTTCAGTGCTGTGAGCATGCCAGTGTGAGAACTCAAATGTGTTCAAATCAACTTGATTACGGATTATGTAAAATAAAGCCACCTCTCCCTTCAAAAAGATCTCTCACTGAATTAGTTGCACTAGTTTCCTGCAGCTCAACAAGGTCTAAATTTGAGGGGAGAAGGTGGTGCTACTAGGGAGCCAAAGGCAGTTGATCACTGATATGTCCCCTCCTAGATCGCACGCCCGCTTTTCCAGCTTTCCAGGATCTTCCCCTATCAGACTGATAATGGGCTGGATTGTTCTGCACTCCATCTTGGTTTTCCATTAGAAACTTTACCTTCAGAGCAGGAGAATAAAAAAAAATCAAATAGATCTGAAGCACTGGCAGCATATTCTTATATTAGTAATTGTTAATGAGAAAAAAAAAAAACAACAACCTAGATTAACATTCTAAGAACAAAACCAAATAATTAGTTTACTAGTATGTGTGTGTGACTTTTTTTACCATAATAAAACTGGCAAGCCCTTAGTGTTCTGTAGAAAATAGCTGCCATTGCTTTTTTTTATGGTAGTATACAGAAAAGCTAAAAATTAATTATGAATTCATTGGATACATTTTCAAGCAAGTTTGCTGGAGCTTTAAATGCAGCACTTCCTTTAAGATCCTGGTGCAGTTAAAGAGTATAGGATTTAAACACAACGGTAACACTACCACACAGCCTCTTCTCATTCCAAGCATCTTTACTAATTCACTATTTTTTAAAAAATGCAAAAAGCTCATGCAGGTAGTTTTTTGGCACAAATAGTTTATGATTTCAGAAGAAAACTATAGACAAATTCAAATCTATAGAGAGCAAAAATATTTTCCTCTCTCCGTTCAGAGAAAGAAATTGCTTGCAGCAGTTCATTTAAAGACAGATCCTATCACACTCACGTTAGAAGGATGCTCTGTAAGCAGAAATAAAATGACACATTGATCCATTGACTAACGCATTAGTCAGGACACGCTGATAGAGAACCATTAGTAAAAAATTCCCTACCAATAGAAGAATCATTAGTAGACAGCACATCAGCAGCAGTGCCTCTTAGGTTACTGAGCCTTCTTTTAAGCAATATCTAACTTTGAGGCTAGTTTCTCTGTAGCTTTTGAAGTTTCTGTAGCATAATTTATTCAAGACTCTTGACATAGTGCAGTCCTCCTGGATCACAATATCTTCCGGTAAATGAAGTACACAGAAGTGTGTGGAAAATGAAAGCAAAAGGATAAAGGGGAGTTCTTACTTTATTTGAATGTACTGAGGCAGCATTAAAAACTTAGTTTAAATTCACCCAAACCAGAAATTTTCAAGACAAACACTAAAAGTTATTCCTTTGTTTCTGTTTTTTAGCTGCAGGCATCTCAGTCCAGGATATATCTCAATAGGACTGTATAGATAAATAAAAATATATCTCATTACTTCCACAAATCATAGAATGATAGAATGGTTAGGGTTGGAAGGGACCTTCAAAGGTCATCTAGTCCAACGCCCCCGCAATGAACAGGGACATCTTCGACTAGATCAGGTTGCTCAGAGCCTCATCCAACCTGGCCTTGAACGTCTCCAGGGATGGAGCAAGAAAAAAAAAAAGTAAAACAAATATACTGTCCTGTGCAGCCCCTCACATGGATGTGTCTGCATTGTTGGAAGCTTGCCTACGCTACGTTCTCCTACCAGTGGCCCTTGCGCTGGGGTGGGAGTTGTGGCAGAGGAGCTCAGCTAGCGAATACCCTAGACCACTGAACGGCGTGGCACTATTGGGGAAGGTTGTCCTCTTCATCTGAGCGCTTCAGAGGGACGAACACGGAGTGGTGAGGGAGGAAGGGGACACCCACCTAGCCAACCAGATCAGCCAAATCAACCCTGGCAATCAATGGGGTGACAGATCTCACAGCCAGATCGCCCTCACATCCCATAACACATATTTCAATTTCATTCTCTCGGTGTGCCTGCTATGCCACTTATTCTGGTATCCAACCGAAACCCATGATGTGTTTGGACAGCCTGGCTAGCAGGTGGTACGGCAGGACAGACCCAGATTCAGTGAATGCATCGTGTGACCTCTGATGGAGCAACACCCTAAAGCAAAATCAGTGGCAGTCTGAAGAACCCTGAATTTCCACAATAAGGAGAAAGCAATGGAAATAACAAAAATTGGCTGGTTTTAACTCTTATTAATGATGGCTTACAGCTAAAATGGAGCACTTCAGTTACAACAGTACCTGTAAACCGTGACGAGCCATTAGGACAGAGAGGCTGAAACAAGAGTTCAGAGGCAGAAACATCCAAAATGCAAGCTTTCTGTTACTTAGTGTTGGTATAGGAGGTTTCAGTACCTGTTTTTTGACAAATTATTTTGAGTTGAGAAATTGAGATCCAGGGCTAGATTTTCTCCATGTTTTCTTCTTATTGCTTTTTTTTTTTCTTTTTTTCCTTTTTTTTTTTTCCTTAAGTCAGGTAATGGAACTGTAACACTACCTAAGAGTTGCTGAAGTTGTCCCTATGAGTTCATGTCTATATTATATAACACTCAGAAAATATAGCTGGTAACTATTAGGACTTTGGGATACATGCTACAGTTGTTTTTTTAATTGAGCTTCCTAGGCTTTTTTTCAGTGTGCCTTCCAAGTAAGTTGATGCAATTATGTACTGAAAATTCCTTCGTTATTCTTATAACTTAACATATGGTCTGAACCACTTATCTTGTTTGCAAATGACCTTTAATGTTTTATATAGTCTCTTTAATTATCATAAATGTCTCCTAAACAGCACCTGGCTTCTACTCTTTATTACTTCTTTATCATCCTGTGATGACTTTACATATTCAACATCTTTAAAAGAATCCTTTCAATATAAAAATACCATATGAATTTTCTCAATATATAGGAGACACATATATTGTCATTGATTGTGTTTTGGTTTGGGATTTTTTTTAAATCTCAGTGGAGTTGACTGCTTTCCAATCACAAGAAATTGCCAAAGTTGGTATCAGCTGGTCCAATGCAGAATGGAGATACAGAAGACACTCAGTAACTGCAGGCTGATGTACAATTTTGCATTTCCAGCACTCCTTCCTTGTAAAAGATTCTATTTCCCTTTCACATGAGTTCTTCTAATATCCTACCATCTCCTAGAAAAGCCTGACTACATCACCTTAATGTATCTTTCTGTAGTAGGTTTGCCTGGTCTAGCTACTGGAGCATAGGATTTGGGAACAAACTGGAACTATTACTGTCATCATTATTATTTTACAGATTCTAAATGTATGTTATTGTTTTGAATATCATTTCTTCTCTTGTAGGGTTTGAATTTGACAAGTAAGGCTTAGTCACCAAATATCATTCCACAAGCTACTGTAGTAAGGGTAGAAAATCCTCTAGGGTTTCACACCATGTGTGGTGACATTCAGTTTACTCCCTGATGTCCACCTTAGCTTTAATCTGGTTATAGAGAAGCAGTGGGATTTTGAGAACTTGTGTGAGTCCTGGGTGGATACAATAGTGAGGAGGGGGTGAAGATGCCCTTTCATACACACGTCCTTGTTGCTTGAAGAGTTTGCACAGAGGAACAATCCTGGCAAACAGACTGGCAAAGCAAGTAATGGTTTTTTAATTGCCAAGGCAACATAAAATGGCATTTCTTAAACAATTTAAGATGTCGTTACACTTTTTTTTCTTTTGTTTTAGTTTGGCCACAAAGAAAACACTGTAGACTGGATTCTGTCATCAGACTGGTGGGCACAAGGAATAATTGCAGTAAAATGTGGTGTAGCAGACCTCTGGAAAAGGACACAAAATCCTGCAGTGTTTACACATATGGGATAGACATCCTTTTCTCTATTTAAAGAAGTTAGTTCTTCCATCAGACCTGTCGCAAAGCCCTTATTTCATCATGAATCAGTGCACATTCAGGATGAAAAAAAAACAGGCTTAGAAATGTATGGCACATTGCTGATAAGGAAGAGGAGAAAAGAAAAGGTCAAGTCTTTGAAGCAAATCGGCTAATTCGGCAAATAAAAAGCCTGGTTAGGGAACAATGCAGAACTCAATGAATACCCGGGGAACTGCCTCACAGAAACAACAGGTGCTAGATAACCCATCAAACAATTTTTTTTTTTCCTCAATAATTTGCCAGCAGAAACAAGTGAGGTGATGTTTTCTTTGCTGTTTATCTGGCTCCCTGGTTTCAGAGTTGTATGGTTAGTATCTGGGAGACATCTAATTTGAAATGCAAAGCCAGCTGAAATTGGTAACAGAGAGGCAGGCAGAAGATGCCCTCCAAAGGATGAAGAAGATGTGCTATATGTCTATGCATTTCACTGTGTAAATACCTACTCCCACCAAAAATAATAGTAACCAATTTTGATGGTAAATATCTATCCATTTATATGGGATATTTAAACACATCTTTCCATTATCAAGTGCAAACACAACTCTGGAAACTGTATTGCCTCATAGTTCATTACAGTACTTAAGCAGATCACAGGAATGGCTTTGACTAATGACATTAATTTCCCTCTTCAATTCTCAACGCTTGCATCTCTCTGCTTTTCTAGCTACTTCTGCATACTTCTAGGGACCTGAAATCTGGAACAGGAATAGAAAAGGAAAGATACCTTCCATGCTGGCATGATGTATCTTTTCCAACTCAAACCCTCGACTCAGACTTAAGGTAACAAACATTTACAGACAGATATTAACAATAGCTAAGCAACTATTCCAGAAAATTCAGTACCATTCACAAATAAACTTTGGCATGAGAGCCTTGTCAAAAACCTTAAAAAGGAGAAGAGCAAGACAGTGGGGATTTTACTCTCAAACACTTATCCTGATGTTTGGACAGGAAACTGGGCTGCTATTTCTGGTGTGTTAAAGAGCAGTCAGTAGAATATTTGGATATCTGAATTTGGTTTATCAATGCATTTCTCCAGGTGAACAACTAGTGCTTTGGATCTCATTATTGCACATCTGGGCACTTTAAATCAGAAGTGACAGCTACACTATGAGAAGCTTTGCTTTTAATATTATTGTTTATACAATACTTAACATTGCTTGCGGATACTGTAATCAGATTAATTGAAAGCACAAAACATAGAAGCAGTATAAAAACAAAACCGAAAATTCTTCTTTCAAAATATTTTATCCAATTTAATTTTTTTCCCCTGCGTTTCAAATTATATTTGTAACAGAGTTACAGTTATTTTCTTCTTAAATACATTGTGGTATGGGTAGTACCAAAAAGAACATTTGGCTGAAATCTTATTTGAAATAAGACACTTCACAAGGAGGTGAAGGTGTTTTCAAGCTGTGTATCAGGATCTTTGCCCAGCTCCAAAATCACCCAAAAGAGAGAAAAATTCTGTGCGCTTATTTTTTTTAAGTTAAGTTTTTTTAAACATCCTCAAATAGCTTAAGAAAAAGAACTAGTTTTTATGTTTTCTGTAAATTAAAAACTCTAGGCTAGTCTGTATGAAAACAATTGGAACGACATCCAATGCAGGTTTACTGTAAACTTTTAGTTACTTCTCTGAAGTCAAGTATTTAACAAGTACGTACAGGAACAAAACTTACCATGGAGAAGGAAGAGGAGAAGTATATATCATGTTTCAGATGACTGTAAATCATCCAACTGGTAGCCCATTATACCATATGATGATGAAAGCTTTTGCCATAACCATCAAGATCTTTAAAAAAAGCAAAAACAAAACACACAAAAGATAATCAGACATTGAAATAAATGAGAACTGAGTGTTCCTTATTTAAAATACAATTTCACTGCTCCTTAAAGCATATTTTTTAAAAGACAGTTAGAAAAGAGCCTGTTACACACCATCATCATCCAGCAAGAGCTTCTCTTACAACCACTGCAATATGTTTTGCTCAGATACTTAATTTGCAGTTCTTTTGCAGGGTTTTTGGCTTTCAGTTGACTTTTCGGGGTTTAGATCTTTAATTCACTGTTGTTTTATGCATCAGCATTTGACTCAAAACAACATTTTCAAGCACTTTTTTATTTTCCTTTTTGTTTCTTTTATGCAGGACTTCACAGTGCACTTTCCACCAAAGCATAAAAACCAGACACCAAAATCACCTACTAAGGTGCACCATGGTGACGAGCGCCACATGTCAGCAGGCAGCCTGGCTGGGCCTGCAGCCTGGCACACGCGTCGGCAGGCGGCTGACAACACAAACGTCTCCAACACAAGGTACGCTGCTTAACTTGGGCACACGGAGAACAAGGAACACCCATCATCCCATCAACAGCAATGTATTCCTATTAATTCCTTGTTGCTGTTTCAGTTTCACTAGACATGAAGGCCAGAGTGATACAAAGGTCATTTGAGGTCCTGACCCCAAAGTTAATTTTTAAGCACCGACAATGAGCAGAAAGGCAAGACAGGTGAGCTCCAGGCCAAGTGGCTGTATAGCACTGAGGTAAAAGCCAATGGAGTTTCACTGAATAACACATAATGCCAGCAATTTTCAGCAATCTTGTTTTCTCCCAGTAAATCCTTAGTAAAGTTTCCTGAAAAAAAAAATTTACAGATCTATTCTTTCATAGTTCTTTCAAATCCCTAGACACTGCAGCCACATAAATAGAAACATTGTCTTGAACTGAAAACTTGACAAATTGGGTTTGTTTGGTTGTGGTTTTTTTTTTTTTTTTTTCCTCAAAGCAAAAAGGAATGGGAGAGTTCTACCACTCTTGAAGCATCCTATTTCAATACTTTCACATTAAACTATTTCCTCTCAAAAGAGGGGTTTTTTTTATTTCAGTTGTATTTAATGTCAAATCTTAGGTTAAAAGACAGTAAAGACTAAAGTGAAAGTTTGATCTCAGCACAGTGGTTCCTCTTTAGTGGAATATTTTGAAAAGGGATGGGGGCAGTGTCCAAAACACACTTTCCATTAGATACAGAATGAGATTTGAAAGATCTCTCTGAAGTGAGGTTTTGCATTTTCCATAGAACTGCACATATCTTAAAAGCTAGGGAACTGATTTTCTTTTCACCTTTAATGAGAAAAGCTTAGGTAAAATGAATATAATTTTCTGACCATTTTCAACAGACTATTTTTTTGTTCATCGATCACACTTTTCTTTTGCTCCCTTCTACTGAAATTCTACATCTAAATTCCATTAATAGCTTAAGGGTAGCTACATGACCCTTCCAAACATTTAACCCTTCTGGTCTGCCTTTCTTCTCTAAAAACCCATTAGAAATGCTGAATTACATGCTCAGCTAAGTGATAAGTAAATTTATGAAAATCACATGGATAAAAAATATCATCACACAAATTTACTGTAGCCAACTCTTATCTAGATTTATTTTACAATGGAAATAAATTCTTAATTATCCTAAATACAATAAAATTTTGGCAAGGGCATTTAGTGACAGGACAAGGGATAATGGCTTTAAACTGGAAGAGGGTAGAATTAGACTAGATATAAGGAAGAAATTCTTTACTGTGAGGGTAGTCAGGTACTGGAACAGGTTGCTCAGAGAAGCTGTGGATGCCCCATCCCTGAAAGTGTTCAAGGCCAGGTCAGATGGGGCTTTGAGCAACCTGGTCTAGTGGAAGGTGTCCCTGCCCAGGGCAGGGGGGTTGGAACTAGATGATCTTTAAGATCCCTTCCAACCCAAACCGTTTTATGACTCTGTGATGGAGACCTGCATGAAAGTCAAATCACATATGCTTAGGAAAAGGCATTCTACTCACATACAATAGCTTTTGATGTGTGTGTTCTTCTAAATACTTTTCTATACTCATTTTCTAATGCTTTTTCAAAGGACAAAATTACCCATTTTCAAGTATAGTCAGGCTTTGTTCCTACAATCAGCAACTTTAAGCAGTTCCTACACTAGGCTACATACTGCTTCTGCTTCTTGCGTCTCCACTGTCTTTTTAGCAGAAGGGAACGGGACTGGGGAATTGGTCCAACTCAAAAACAACTTGTCAAAACTTTTTTTTTTTTTTTTTTTTCTTAAAGGCAGGTCTGTTTTCCCCACTCAGTTGACCACTTGGCTACAAAACCCACAATGCTGGCACAACGGATGAGGTAGCACAGAGGTAAGCACAGAGCAGAGTGCTTAACTTGTCACTGCTACTGCTGAAACACATGTCAAACTGTGACCTTGTTTTGAGAAATATTTTATGAGTGAAGACAGTATTTATATTAATACATTACTATTTTAACCCAGTATTGCATGTTCACAGCTTTGCTATGTCAATGTATTGTGCTGTACAAACTTCTAAAATTTAAGGCTTCCTAAGACAAAATTAATTTCAAATAAAATGCGAAAAACGTGGAACAGAATTGATATGGTTTCCTCTTTTTTTCCTCAAAGTCTGCAAGAACCAGTATCTTTATGATAAGCTCTTCCCGTAATTTATTTAGATAAAGTGATCTATTTGTTATTTTATAAAAATAACCAACCTCAAAGAAAAACAAACAACAAAAGCAGAAAAATAAAAAAGATTTTTTTTTAATGTTTTTTAATGATTTTTTTAAAAGAAAAACTGTGGGGAGACGATCTTCCATTCTCCTAGTTCTTTCCTTTAAAAGATATAAAATTAATGAGAGAACTTTGTCTTTTTAATATCAGCACATGCTCCCCTTTCTACTAAAGAAGTACCTTCCCTAAAATTTTTACAAACTTTGCATACTCTTTCTCGCAGTGTGTGAAGCTGTAGGATGTAGAAAGCCATCAATATGCACATGGCCTGGTCAGATAACTGCTGCAGTCATACTGTAATTTCTGAATAACTACACCTTTGTTTAAACAATTACACTGTCATAACTTGAGGTAAACTTGCAGTTAACGCACGTACACTCTATTTTATATGTCAATGGACTAGTTCCATACACATGATCAATCACTCCATCTGAAACGCAAGGGAATTGACTTACTGCTCTGAGGTGCAAAGTCACTCAAATGTTCTAACAGAAGCCCCTGACCATGGTTCCATCATGCAATGGAGGCTTTGTCTTGCAGGACTAGATTCCCAAGCTGCTCTTAAGGATGCTTTAGCAATCAACTCAAAAATCTGAAAATGGTGTTTATACATTCTGCTGACTGCCTTAATCCTTCAAGAAGACATCTGTGGAGCCAAAACAATGCAAGTTTTGGCCTTGCTAGGGTATTTTGACTGCCCATAAAATTAAAGGCCATAAAAAGACTTTGAAGTTTTGAAGTACATGAAAGAATTTTTTTTTTTTTTTTCTGAGCGCACACAAAACCAAATAAGGTAGTATTCACATTATAGAGGTTTTTTTTAGGGAAACTACTAAATATTAGTGAAAGTTACAAAAACACCTGAAATACAGAAAAAAAAAAACCCTAAAAAAATCTGCTTGTTGTAGCCAGACTCTTGATCTGTTCCCAGCAGTTAAGCGGCATAGGTAGACAGTAAGAGTTTATTTGCGACCTCACTGCTGAACACAAAACACCTGGTTGATGTTACAGTCGCATATCCAACTAGATGAAAAACAGAGGTCCCCCTATCAGGGGTTTATTGGGACCACACATCCCTGCAGACAGCCTTTGCAAGGTCAGCAGTGACCAGCACAGGACAGTAACCACCCCCAGCATGAAGGGCAACCTGCTCTGAGAGCAGAGGTTTTAAGGTCAGTAGAATAGAAAAAACACTCAGATGGTCTCTGAGGATGAACTAAAAATTTTATCCTGGATTCACTTCTCAGAAATGTGGACTGTCCCTATGTCTCACTGCCATCTCCACAAAAGCCCTTCTGAAAAAAAAATAAAAGGCGATATCGTGAGTGTCCTATGCAGCTATCTAAGTATCCAGATGGAACACAAATTAGCAATTGATTTCATTAATTAGAAAAGTTGCTCTGAAGGAAGTGAACATTATTGACAGAAGTAGTTTGCAAGCACTGTTCTCTATCGAAATCTAAGCTGTTATTTCAATAAAAGGCAAAGGTATTTTTTCCCTAAGAAACAACCTGTACTGAAAACTAACTAGAAACTATGGTATTTTGCATGTATTTCACAACCAGCGAAAGGCTAATCTCAAATAGCTAACTGCACATGGCTCAGCTTGTATGAATAAAATTCACGGGTCACTCGCACACCCTTTATGGTCAGGTTACAACCATAGACGCCTGTCCCAGTGCTGCTCACCGGCAAGGGCAGAGCGGAGTACAGTCATTCGCACAGTGACTCCCTCTGCTACTCTGCGTGCATCCGTCCGAGCCAAAATACATATTTAGTATTGGGTACATATTTACTTGTTGGATACATTAATTTTCACTCATCAAAGCATACAACAGAGGAGAACATTTTGTGTATCTGTACATCTAACTCTAAGCATAATTCTTGACTCTCATTCTTTCTTTTTTTTAAATTAATCAAACCCATAGTTACTACTTGGTATAATGTAATAAAAAGAAAACACCAAAACCCAACAGTGCTGCCAGCTACACACTGTGTAAACCAGAACGGACACACTGTGTATATGCATACAAGTGCTAAAGAGCTTTCATGATAAAACACTGAACATACAGCTTGTTTTAAATCATGAACTATCTTCAAACTGATTGTTATTTCTACAGATTTCTTTATTTAAAGGAAAACCTCTCATTAAGTTTAGTTATGCTAAGATTTGCATCAATGGCATGCTAAATACCAATTGATTATTATAACACACTGAAGAACAACAATATATCAATTGTTTACTGCAGGAAGAGAAACTGGATGTGTTTGTCCCCTTATAATGAGCAAAACTGGATCATATCCAAATGACCAAACATTTTGGCCCCTGGCAACTATTGTAACTGCTGTTTTAATCTAATTTTGTTTAATGTTATGAATATGCAGTATCTAAAAACTGTGGAGCAGCATATTATTTCTTGAAACTCTCAAGTTTGTTTTAACAATGAGACCTTATAACCACAATGTCTAATGAGTACTGACGAGGTGCTTTTTAGTCCTTACACAACTCTACTAGCCACTGACTTATTTTCAAAGTTTAACCAATTCAGCTTGCACTTACAACAACAACAAAAAAAATCTACTACGCAGAAGCCACAGAATACAATTTTCCATTAAAATGCTATTTTCCAAAAACAAAAAGAAGTCCAAAAAATAAATGTAATGAAGCTGCATTCATAGCACAGTTAATTAAAAGTACATCTGGCAGTATGCATTGTTCAAAAAAGAAAAAAAAAGAATTTTCACAAAGAATTGGCTGATACTAACTTTTCAAACAACAGATTTTCAGTCTCCAGAAGTAAGGACTATTCACCTGTGATCTCTGAACACTGAATACTGCTTGTAATAGAGGAACTGAAACTATGAAACATTAAAATTTATACTTCTCTTGCATCTTTCTTTGCTTTTTTCTCCATAATAATCCCCCACCTTACTAAATCCTCATTCAGATTTTGCAATGAACTTAAGATTACTTGCCTCAACACTTCCACACTGTGATGTATATATAATTACTTATTATTTTATTGTAATTTATTTGAAAATAAAAATTGTAGTAATGAATTACTAATGACGAGTGTCAATTTGCTTTGAAATTTAGGTAGGACTCCATGTAGTCACTAGTGGTATCTATTATTTCTGATGAGTATTTTTAGATATATGTGGTTGAACATTATGCTTATAATTTCCCATTGAAACCATAGTTTTCATTTAGGCTATTTACTTCAGAGCTGCATGAAGCCTCACAATGCTATGTTGATATTTGTCTGCGTGTTTTTTAAGCTCTTTGTGGGAAAAATACCCGGCTTGCTGCTGTAAGGGAATAGAACAGAGGAACTGACTTGTCAGTTTATATCAAGAGGTTCTGAATATCACTTCTTATATGAATGGTAATAAGCTTTGCATTTAATATCATCTGAATACAATTTTTTAAAGCTGTGTAACTTTAAAAAGACTCTCCGCCTAAATCAATCCATGAACTTCTGTTGTCACTTGTTCTCTTCTATTAGCAGAACATCAGGCAGAGAACTAGAGCTAATACATTTCCTGTAAGAGAGCCCCGTTCTAAATAAATATGTAACGAAAATGTTTGTTCTTCAGCACTGTGGTACACGTCCTTTCTATGAATTACAGACGCTGCAAGATTAACTTTCAGGGCAGTATACAGTCTCTAAAAGATTCTTGACCCATGGATGTCAGGAACAACTGTACTCCATTCCCTGTCAGATACCTGTTGGGGTTTTTTTCATGCTAGAGGAATAGCTTTATATTTCTTTTCCACCTTGCAGAAAATGGCTGACCCACCAGCATATTTTTACCACATCAGCATCGGAAAGGAGATGTCACATGCTAAAATACTGCTTCTCAACACATACAAACTCTGTGAACAGACACTGATATTGCTTAGCAAAGCAAGTATTTGTATCTTCATAATCTATGAACCAAATAATAATTTGGAGAACTACAGAAGTTCCTGTGCCACCTGTTGTACTACACAACAGTTAAAACCAAACCCAACTTCTGTATTGTTATTTCATCACTTTTTGCCTATGTGACATATGAATCAAGTAGGAGGGCAATGAGTTTACGGTTTGGGCAGATATTCTACCACCTAGCAATAACAGTTCATTTAAAAGAAAAAA
>WHYT01017617.1:777932-797500 GCA_009806455.1 Tetrax tetrax
CCCCCCCCCCCCCCTCCAGCCCCTTTCTTTTTCCTTTAAAATCAGATTACATATAAAAAGTATTTCTATTTAATTCAGGCACATTCCAAAGCATGTTATGTTGTGGAACTTGCAACTTGTAAAAAAATCCAAAGTTTTATTTGAGACCTATTTTTTACTCAGGACATATAAGATGCTTAAACATATTGTTTTAACAGTTGTAAGCCTTTTTAAAGTGTTAGAGGATTTTGGAAAAAAAAAACGAGTCTTGAGTTTTGAACACATTCAAATACATTTCTGTGTTTGTTTCCAAATAATAAGTTACAAGGGAGAATGGGGAGACATGATTTTTATTTAGATTTCTTCTGTTATTTTTGTCTTTAAGAAAGAGTGAAGTCCTTGTTAAAAAAAAAATTCACTTTAGAAGTGTTTCATTTTTATTAGTATTTTGCTACCACTGTTGTTTTTCATAATATAAAGATTATGTTCTTCCCAGATATTCTTCATAGAAAGCCCATTATATGTCCATTCATTTTGCTATTTGCTTCCAAAAAAAGTCACGTAAGCTGCAGGAAAACAAGATTCCAAATACTGCAGCATTCTATACAGTACCTCAATAATGAAAAAATAACATCATATAGAAAAGCAACATCAAACAACCATATTCTCTACTGTAAATAATTAGAAGCGTATATCTGAAATTTCTATAGATTTTTTAGGTACTCACAGAACATCTATTGCTACGGTATCAAAATTCAAGTTCAGTAGCAGATTTCAGACATTCAATATAGTCAATAATAATATTCAAAATAATAGAAATACTACATTAAACTTATCAAGCTTTCAATCAAAATGTGCAATGGCTGGCTGGAAGAAAATTCCAGCATTGACTGAGTCAAAATCTTCTGTTTTCTCCATCCAAATCCTATTGGCATAAACTGTAGATGTGACAAAAATAGAGATTAAGAGGAAATCACAGTAAAATAAGTTTAAAGGTAGGCTTAATACTTTTTCCTGGCAGTGATCATGACTTCACTAGACAGCTTTTTAGTTTTAAAATTTGTAGTTCAAAATCAGGCAGATGAAAGTATATGAAAGGTAAATAGAGTAAAATGAGTCCAAGTCGTAGGATTGCTGCTCCAGAAGGGATAATTTGGCTGTAACTACCAAAACAAAAAAAAAAAAAACAAAAAAAACAAAACACCAAGGAGTCTTCTGTAGAAGAAAAACCCTAATTTGAAATGGTAGATTTCTTATTTTCACCAATAACTTCATTGAACAACATATCAATTATATACACAGAGACAGAGGAGCTGAAGACTGCATTCTCCTTTCTAAAAAACCCATTTGCTTTTAAAGCAAATAATGAATTAATGAAAACAATGAGATGCTCAACAATGCTGAACAAAGCTCATGAGGAAGTAAATGCCAAAACGATAACAACCCTGTGGTTACCTCCGAGACTAACTTCTACAGGTAAGATATCTTGGGCAGGGAAAAAAAGGAAAAGGGGGGGAAAAATAGAGAGAAATATTGATTACCTCTGTGGAGTTTTGTTTCAACATATCCAAATAAAAATCAATAAAGATCAATGCTATCTACACCTGTAATTGCAACAGTACATGGCAATTCTTCCAGAGTAAAATTTGAAACACACTGATTTTCCCTCCAAGTAGAGTTAACCGGCAATTAATCAGACACTCTGGTGACAGTGAACTGCGTTTATATTTTAGATGGTGATCACAATAAGTCAACAAACATTAATGACCATCTCTTTCCAGGCAAAACAAACCATTTCTGTAACAGATTTTTGTTTTTCCAAAAGTTTCTAAAAGATACTAATTGTAAATGTAAGATTTTAATATCATCTGGTGAAATTTGTGCTGAAGTTCACTTTGTACATCCAGCTAAACCAAAGATTTTCCTGCCCAGTGACCTGAAAACATTTGATTTTCCCAAAGAAGCTAACATCTTCCTTTAAAAACCAGAGCATAGGCCACTGAAGTGAGACAGCTGAAGATTTCCTAATAAGAAATACAAGCTTACATATTTTATTTCATATAAAATATGAACTACATCATAAATTCTCCATATTATAGTTGTTTCTTCCCAAATACAATTTATGCATGGGTGGTGTGTTTGTTTTTCTTTCCTTTCATGTTTTTCCTTTCCTTAGTTCTTTGTCATGCTTGAAACAGCTTTTCTGGCTTTTTAAAGACATTGTCTTTTCAGAAACTTGTAGGAACGTGAGAGTACTGCACTGCCTCAGAAAGGGGCCAATGAGCTCTGACAGTCACTTCCAACAGTGGCCAAAAGCAAATGCCCACTCAGTAGCATAAGTGATCCCCAAGCATACTCCACCTTCTTCCAAGCCTCCAGACACTTGACAAAACCTGAGCCACACATGGTGATGGCTTCTGTATACAGTACTATCTCAATCTCCTAAAATTCTTCTGCAATTCCTTACTGTTTCCCTCAGTAACCAAAAAAGTTTACACCATCAGCAAACCTTGCCACTCAGATGCTTTCCAATGAAATATATGTACACCTCAATGAGCATAAGTGATCCCCAAGCATACTCCACCTTCTTCCAAGCCTCCAGACACTTGACAAAACCTGAGCCACACATGGTGATGGCTTCTGTATACAGTACTATCTCAATCTCCTAAAATTCTTCTGCAATTCCTTACTGTTTCCCTCAGTAACCAAAAAAGTTTACACCATCAGCAAACCTTGCCACTCAGATGCTTTCCAATGAAATATATGTACACCTCAATGAGCAGTTCTAATGTCAGGTTAATCCATTTTTTCTAACATCTGCTACAATGAAATTATGATAATACAAAATGACGAAACATCCTCTTTACAAGATGGATTTCTAATTTCCCTAGTTTTCAGTGAAAACCCTCCAAAATGGAATGTAGACATGAGTTTTCGAGTTGTGAGGTTTCTACGGTTTCAGAATGAATAGGTAGTGGAAATAGATGCTAGGTAATGAATGAAGGCAATAACGACTCAGTCTCAATCTGTTTTGCCTTGCAGCCTTTCCACCTGCTGGCACCAGGCACATCTGCAGTTCTGTTCTAGCACCATCCTTTCTGAGTTTGGTCTACCCAAAGAGAGGGAGGATAGGAAGATGTAGAAGGCATAAGACAGAAAACAAATCCACAAGAAATAAAGCTTAGTTATTTTCTTTTCTTACGGCACACACAGTTTTAAATTCCAGGTCTAATTGAAGATCCCTCTATTAGGAAAAAAAAGATATTTCATATACTAGTCTATAAAGCAGTAAAGGTAATAGCAATATTTTAGTAGTGGGTTTCTGTGCAAGTATGTGAGAAAGGTATGTAACAGAGCTTAGAAAGCACATTTTTATTCTTCTGTAAGAAAATATGTCACAAAGGGAAAAATCTAATTTCTGCGAAGAAGAAAGAAGAGCAGTCTATCTGTTAGTATTCTCCTGTGTACAGAAACTTTATTGACTGGATATTAGATACTGAGATAGGCCAAGATCTGCATCTACACTGAGCTCTTCCCAAAACTACATGTACCCTGGGTCAGATGGACAACTTAGAGAAAGATTTTCATCTTATCCCATCATGGGCATCCTGGCACTCTCCATCAACAAGTTAAAGAAGGCATCCAGTGGCATTCCTGGTAGAGGCAGAGCTTGTCTATATGAGAGCCTTTTCAAGCCAGATGATCTTCGTCTTTCCAGCAAGACCTGGAGGAGCTCTGTATTTCCAGTGGAGACAGAAGGGCTCCAAGCAAATATCCTGCAGGAACAGAGCAACACGAGGGAATGAGGAAGGAGTAGGACTGACTGTGATTGTCAGATAGCAGAAATCTGTATTCACATCTGGAAAGTTTCTTTCAACTCTTCTATTTTAATATTCCAAAATAAGCAAGTTTTTTAAAAAATCTTAAAATGACTACAAAGAACATCATCTTCAAACTCGTGTCAAACCTATCAGACATTTCTTGTATTCCATCATTGGTAAGCCTTCAGTCTACCTTTTCCTTTTCAAGATCTTGCATACAACCTGTACACATTCTTGCTCATTCTGAAAGAAATTAAGTACTATGTTATAGGCGCGGCTCAGGAAAGCAAAGTTAATCAGGCAGTTGTGTTACAGCTTGTAACACAAGGACTGCCTCTTGGACCTCCCTATTCGCTACTGAATACACAGCTTTCTACAGCTGCATCATGTGTATGTGCCCCTAAATATGCAGAAGTGTTAGAGAAATACAAATGAGTAAACATCACATCCCCAGCTGGGATCCTGTAGCCTAGCTCTTAAATTCATGGGAATCTCTCTGATTTCAAAAAGCTGATAGCTCCTTAAGCTAAGGGACCTTAAAGATTAGCACCCTGAAGGAAGGCAACAGAAAATGCGAGAATAGATATAAAGGGGGAGGAAGCAACTATGGGGTAAGAGGGAAGGAAAATTACGAAGTGAAAGGCTGTGAACAATATCTAATCAGATGTTCTGTGTTCATCTCAACAGCTCTTTGAATTAAGGAAAGTAAAAATCAGCGCATACGCTTCAGAGTGAAGGGGAGGGGAGGAGACTGCTGCTGAGCCAGTACTCACGGACCAACTGAATATCAGGAAATTTCTCCATTTGATACAAAGACAAAACTGGTCACTTCATCTCCATTTTGGCAACTGTTCTGAACAAGATGCGCAGCCACTATCATGGAAGGCAGAAATGACTTAAAGCTCTCGAGATCAACAGCCTGGTACTTATATGGCATTTACAGGGGAATGCTGCCAAGACATTGACCTCCAACAAAGCCAAGAGTGTGTGAATCAGTGATGTTCAGCATAATCCCCTCGTAAAAATCTGATAGTGAGTCACCAGGCACAAATAGCTTCCTGATCATTTTGCAAACAAGGAGGCAGCAGGAAAGGACTAAATGAAAGAATAGATGGTTTGTATATTTCTTGTCTCTGAAATCCTGGCTATGAAGAAGATACATAATGAGGAAAGGCAGGAGTGGTATGAACACAACAGTCGCACATGGATACCACGTATAGAAAAGGGTAAAGGAAAAGCAAAGTGATACAGAGAAAAGAAATAAAACTAAAATGCAGCTCCAGATAGGAAGAATAATGTCCTCTTAAGATATATTGATTCTCAGAAATATTTTCAAGCTTAAGTATTGCTCATCATTCATAGATCTGAACAAGTAATATCTGTCTTCTCCATTGTAGACATTTTACAATCTTTTTTTCTCTAAAAGATAAGTATTCCTTAACATGTAGCTCAGCTCTGTAGCTCTGGAGTTAGCAATGAAAAAACGTCTGCCTTCAATTATTACAACTACTCTGGGTTTCCAGACAAAAGTATTTAAATGACCCTGCATATCATAAAGAGTTTTATGAAGTTATAGCTGGACAGACAACTCCAGTCGTGCATACCCATATATCAACAACCAAAAAAAAAACCCCAGTCATCTGTTTTTCCTAAAGGCAAAGAATCAGAGAGGCCTACAAAATCCTTTAAACTTTGATTTTAAGATGTTAAAAGGACCTACCAGGTGTACAAAGCTACCTTCAATACCATGTGAGAAAGTCAGTATTTTAAAGGATTATTTTTCCCTATGAGTAATTAAAAGGCAAAATTTTCCTTACAATTTGTGCCAGGTAAGGAGCTGTAGCTGTACAATTTCCTCTGAAATCTGCTAACATCTGACAGGTAACACTTTTTTTTTCAGTTCATTGCTTGGCTAGAGATACCCAAATTAAATCAGGACACATCACGTCCTTGGAGTCACCTGTTTATACTAGGAGAGTGTCAGGAAGAGATCTGCTTTCAGAGACAGCAGTGTCAGCAGACGTCGTCGTTATTATGGTACCAGACTGACTTTCACCAGGAAGAAGATCCATTCTTTGCTTCCATGTACCGTTCCTACAAGGCTTTGAGAAAGTCTCTTAACTACTTCATACTCCATCTTTGAAGAGGATTCAGGTGTGTGAGAGTCTATCAGGTCATAGGAATTATATCAAAAACTCAGTTTAATCAGGTTGCACCTGGATTCGGATTCACCAAATCTCCTGTTGTTAAAAAGGGATTCCCATTTTTTAAACATGTATTTTGGCTTCTCAAAAAGGTGGAAATTTAAATTAATATTTTAAAATGTTTATTATTGCTTCCTGCTGTAAATGTGTTGATCAATTCTGAAGCACTTAAAATGCTTTGGCATGTAGCCAATAATATGAAAAATGGTATTTCATTTATATCATTTTCCTTTTTCAGTCATCAAAATGTAAGTTTTCTCCGGCTTATCATTTTCTGGGAACAGCCAGTTTTACTAATCACAGATGTCTACAGAAAGCTCATTTGGCTATTCAGAATTCCCTTGTGCTCCATAGAAGGCAATTAAAGTAAAACATGTTAAGATGTCTTTATCTCATCAGATGCATGGATAATTCACTTCTGCTGTATTACTTTGATGTCCAACTGGAATAAGCTAGGTTTAGGATAGCAGAAAGAGCTAAAGGAAATGAACCAGAAAGGATGGGCAAATGAGGGGAGTGAAGGGACTCAACACTTTCATCTCAGAAATGCAGATGTCTGTTAGAGCTACAAGAAGCCTTCACAGATCGAATCACCTCTACTTTACATGTTTTTGTCAGAAAGCCACAGGGAGGAGATCTCAGGTCTAGGGATATAAACCCAAGAAAACATAAAACTGCTCTGCTCCATTTCAGTGCAGATAGTTATGGTGCCTCCAGGTGCCTTTGCATAAGCGTGGCGATTTATGCTGGAGGAGCTGAAGTCACAGTTGAGAAGTCAAAGACTAAAACTAAGGGCAAAAATAATTTGCAATCAAAACCAATTTGAGTTTGGGAAAAAGTTCTTTCAGTGAATCTATGTTTCTGTCTACCAAGGCAGAGAGGTGCTCCAATGCATGTATATTCCTCCAGACAATCCAGAATTATTTTTTAAAAATATTTATTAAAAAAGAAGAATGGCTTCTGATTCTCAAAGGAAAATAAAAATCTAAAGGTGTTTCTCATTTGTGAAAAATCCCACTACCATATTCATTACTGCATTATCTGACCAGCATTTTTATTATTACTTTGTACTTGGCTATTTGTAAAGTAGCAATTAAACACAGTGAATCAGTTTTCACTCATTCTTGAAAACAGCTAGAGCCATCCATAATGTTTGATGTACAGTTATCAGCAGTACACAAGACATGGGTTCAGCCTTACAACCAGAGGATAAGAGATGGATCTTTCTGTATTTTTACTGTTTAATGCTGCATTTCACATCTATTTTAATCATCTTGCTTTGTAGAAAGCTTTTCTTCTTTTGTCTCTGCCTATTTTTCCCCCATTTTCTGCTATGTGGAATACATTATTGCTCTGTACAGATTTATGTTAGTAGACTTGTTTTCATGCTGCACTATGAGAATATTAGTAATAGGAAAATAATCTAGATTTTTCAGAAGTTTTCTAATTACTCTACTGACAGGCATAAATCAAGCTACATCAGTCACCAAAACTTGTTCTCTGAACCTCTAACCATTCAATAATGAGACATTATCAATATTTCATACAGTAGAAATTATTTGTTCCCTAGAAGTTACAGCTTTTTCTCTCATTCTCATGCCAATCACCCTGACTACATTAAATCATCTTTTAAGTTCTTCTATACTTGTATTTTCTTGTCACAGTATGTGTTACTGAGGCATGGAGTAACCACAAAACTAAATAAAGGATGTTGTCACAACACACTGTGCAGCATACACATAAAACACAGAACCCCTCATGATTACTTTTATTAATTTTTACTGTACCACTCAGAATTGATACATTTATTTTTCAATTCAGAAGGAGAATGGTATGTGGTAAGAGCTTAATAGAACTATTGGCAGTGGAGGGATTCGTTGGAGAAGAAAGCTCTACATGTCATTCATTCCCAAACCAAGTCTTCAGATAAGCGTACTATGAACATACTCTCTTTGTAGGAAAGAGCCTATCTTGGACCTTTAAGATGTATTTCAGTCCAGGTTTACATTGGCCTTTGTGAACATAAACTCTGGTTCTGGAGCAGCAGCTCACAGAATGAGCCCTTGCTGCTGCTGCAGATGACAGCGAGGTACCTAGCACCAAAAAAACCCCAGACTCATAGAATAGTTAAGGTTGGAAGGGACCTTTAAAGCTCATTTAGTCCAACCCCCCTGCAAGAAGCAGAGACATCTCCAACTAGATCAGGTTGCTCAGAGCCCCGTCCTACTGGACCTTGAATGTTTCCAGGGATGGGGCAACCACCACCTCTTTGGGCAACCTGTGCCAGTGTTCCACCACCCTCACTGTAAAAAAATTTTTCCTTATGACTAGTCTGAATCTACCTCCCTCTATTTTGAAACCATTACCCCTTGGCCTTTCACAACAGGCCCTGCTGAAGAGTTTCTCCCTTTCTTTCTTACATGTCCCCTTTAGGTACTGGAAGGCCACTCTAAGGTCTCCCTTGAGCCTTCTCTTCTCCAGGCTGAACAGCCCCAACTTTCTCAGCCTGTCCTTTTGTTTTGTAGTGCCTTCCCCAGGAACTCGCCCTGCCCATGGCCACCCAGGGAGCCCTGCCAGCCTTGTTCATCCCAGATCTGCAAAGCATCCCTGACATCATTCCTGGCTACCCTGACACCTCATTGCCCAGCGAGGGGATTGCTCAGAAAGTTTTGGCCTTGTCTTGAGGCCTGAGCACCTAGGGAGAAGAGGAGAAGAGGTGCATAAAGTAAGAGGATGCAGCTAGGGTAAGACATGGACCCAGAAGCTAACAACTTCTTCCAGGTCCTACAGCATAAGGTTATGTCTGTGTTACTAACAAATACTCATGGTTGGCTTCCTTTGAAGGAAAACTGGAGAAGCCACCTGATGGGAGGAGCAGAAGAAGCCTGAGTAAGGGACTGCTTTAGCAATAGCCACATGGTGACCTCATGGCCCAGGAAAGGCCAGTTGGCCATACAGATAGGACATTGCCATGAAATACATTTAGTAGAGCACACCGATACACCGAGTCTACCATGGGAAAAACAGAACTAACAAGCTACAGACAAAAAGTAGCCAATTAAAAATAACTCAGAGGATATATCAGTCTTAAAGACATAATAAAAATTAGAAAAGCCAGTTTAAAAGTATTTGCAAAGTAGAGAGAGAGAAGCATGCAACGCTTATTGAAATAAGGCTGCTGTCTCCCTTCTGACACAAGCCATGACAAGTAAAAGCCCTAAAAGCACATTCTAATAAACTAGCTGTTGCCCAGAGACTTACTTATGTGCTAGAAAATGCCACCACTCAACAGAGAGCAGACGGGTCAGAACTGGAACGATTTCCTTACAGCAACAGTTCAGCTGTCAGTTCACAGCAACTGAAGCATAACGCATGCACAAAGCAGGGAGGCTACCCACCTGCTCTGACAGCAAGGTTACCCTTTACATGAGACATCCTTTCTGAAGATCTGAAGAAACAGTATGGACATTCCACATCTCCTCCCAAAATGAATTGTAATTTTTTTTTTTTTTTTTTTTAGATAACATTGCCTGTCAAACACACTGTTGCAATATGTTTGGAAAACCTAATTCTATTTTACTTTTGCTTGATTTCATGTTAGAAGTGCACATCATCCCAAAAGAAACTTGTGTTTACTTGTTTTACACCACCAGATTAGTTCAGTCAGTCAAATGTGTAAAAGCCATACCCTCTCCTGCTTTGGTAACTGTGGAAGGTTTCTAACTGGTTCTTCCACCTTAAATGCAGGAGGGATAGAAAAGAAGACCGAGAGGCATAACTCCAGGAAAAAAAAAAACAAGAAAAAAAAAAAAACCCACAAAAACAACAACAAAAGCAAACAACATGTCCCAGTAATTCCCAACAGAAACATCTTTATAACTACATCCCCTTTTCCTGATGTAGATATTTGTCTGCTAAGAACTTGGAGAAGGCTGTCAAATCTGTAATTCACGTAAGCCACAGCTGAGTTCACCAACATAACACTGAGCAGGACAGGAAGCACATGACTGAATATGCTAAGGCTAAATGGAAATTTTTTAACTCCTACATTCTTCACTGGAAAGCATTCCTGTACCCACATTTTCATGAAGAATATTTCTGAAAAGATCAAGAATATAGACTGATGAAATAGGGAAGAGTGAGACCCGCCACACAAAGCCCAGAATGAGGACTTAACTGAAGCTGGGTGTCCAACCAGTACCCCACACCCCTCTAAGCAGACAAAGGAGAGGAGGAGGAAGGAGGAGGAGAAAGTGCATCCAACCTTCTATCAAGACAAAATGAAAACTTTTCATTTTTTCTTTCCTCTTTGGAACAAAACCACAATTTTGAAAGTGTTTTCTTAAAAGCAATCTTTTTGGTTTTCAACCAGCGCTAGAAGTAATCCCTTACAACATTTATATCAAGTGTCAGCTCCAAGCATTTGAAAGCTGTAGATCACATCAGATATTTGCCATTAAATGGCAAATTGCTGATTCATTTCTGATCCACCAGACTTGATGTTCACATCGGCTCTTAATGGTAGTCCTTTTGCTCCTTCTCTGGGCTTTCTTAAATAAACTTAAATTAATTGTCCATTAGATACAACAAGTGTTGAGGATAATACTACAGTGTATTTCAATTACTTTCATAAATCAAAGACGTACGCTTGTTCTGCCTTCTTAAAGGACATCTTTTATGGCTGTGTTATAGTTTTACTTCTACAATTAGCCTACCAATTATTTTTTAAGCTTATGTATGCTTTATAAGTCTGATAATCTAATCAAATACTAACAAAAAAAAAAAAAGACTAAACATGTATATAATTCCTGAACCAGTACAAATGGAAACTTCAGTTCCCAATTTTCAAGAGAGACAGAAAAAAAATATAATTTTCTTTCAGAATAGTTTCAGATCACTATATACATACATTTAAAAAATTATAAATAGTTGTCTATAGCATTATGAATTTAAAATAAAACTTTATTCTCTTTAGAAGTGCTTTCCACATAGAGGGAATACCTTAAAACTTATCACTAGGAGAACACTGAAGGAATCAAAAGACAAAATAGCCACATAGGAAAAAAAAAACCAATTAATTTAAATATGAATTTAAAAGTAAACTACCAAAGGCAGAAAAAGAAAACTACGAAGCACGTTTCTTTAGGTTTTCTAGTTTACTTGCCTTAAAAGTTATGATAAGCCAGATTTAAGATTTCAAGCAATTTTGTAATCCAAATCATGTAATTACCCTATGTAGAAAAGACACCTGGATAAACTCCATTGGGGTGGATCTGAAATGAGATTTCTGGTTTAATTTCCTCTGAGAAGCCAGCTCATGCTCATCAAAACCAGGTAATGAAGCAACATGCAGTACCTAGGCAGTAAGTAGGGACCAATAGGGAATTTGCATTAAAACCACGCCACTGATCAGAAACAAACACTACTGCATACACAGCTGGTGATGGATAAAGCATTGAAATACTGAAGCAAAACAAAATGATTTTTTTTCTTAAAAGACAAATGCTAAAGTCAGGCAAGAAGTAATACATGTTCTTTTGTTCTTTAAAGAAACTCATTTACATAGAATCAAATTAGCTTCATTATTTATTTTCTTCTAGTTATATCTGAAGAGGGGCTAGATGCCTGGTACTGTGCTCATTGCCTTCTAAGTAAAAACCACTTCTCTGTGCAGAGGAAAAAAAACAGAAAATACCAGAAAACCTACTGCATGACAGTTTTTGTGGAACATGGAAAGGTATGGGATCAAAAGCAGAGTTGTTAGTGAGAGAAATTATATCCAAGAGTCATTAGCAATTCAATTTTTATTTTATTCAGATCAGAATTCATAGAAATTCAAATATATAACCTGGATAAGGGCAGTTTGTAGCTTTTCACCTGTTACTAGATTTTATCAAAGTAGAATTATGTAAATAAAAAATCTGCCTACTATCAGTGAAATACAACATCTAAAAATTCCTACTTGTCAATCCACTTAAGCAGCAAGATTTCCAAGATAGCTGGGCTTCTTAGAGCTGCCTTGGTTTTCAGCAAAGTTGCTAGTTATGAAACAAGTTTTAAGATATAAACAATTATTTTTAGCCAGCTTATTTTGTAAAGCCAAAATATTGTTTTTTAAAGGAAAAAAAAACCCAAACAACAGCAGAGCTGACAGAGCGAGGCTCAAGCAAGCCAGTTCCAAGGTTACTGTCTTTGAACACTGCCACAGGGAAATAGTATCAAACATCAAAGTCACGTGTAGATATGTTTGCCCCATCCTTTGAATTTGTTGTTTGTTTTTTTTTTTTTAATTTTGTTAACTTTATTGTGTCTTTTGAGCTTTGTCAACCTGTTATAACTGCTGTTTCATGAAATTGATAACATTGCAATTAGTGCTCAACTTGACACTTTATTAATCAGAGCAAAGCACTCTTCTGTAAATCTCTGCAACGCTTATGTTTATGATTCAACAATGTTTCTATTTCCCCTCTGACAATTAAAGAAGGACTGTCCTCTTTTGGCACACAGATCTTCTAGAAACTTTACAGTTTAAATTTCATGGAGAATGGCTTTAACTGAATACATGGAGGTAGATTCTTGGAAAACAAATTATTTCTAATTGTGCTGGTACATGAACCATTGCTATCCTTTTACCATTCAGGACACATTTTTGTCTGAACTGCAATTTGGAAGAAAGGACTCAAACATCAACCCTTTCAAAGTAGTTATATTAATTCAAGCAGAATAAAGGCTAAACACTAAACAGTATTACTACAGTAGTTTACTATAGCAAGGAGATGGAAAATATGACATGTGTTAACCAAGTCTAATACTTAACATTCTTTTAAAAATAAATGTTATTTTAAACACAGAGAGCCTCTTAAAAGTAGTTACGTGGGAATAAGAAAGTACTGCTGCTTTGGGCAAATTGATACAAACATTGCAAGTAATATTTTTTCCTGTTTTTCTTTTCCTTTCATTAAAATAATTTTACCGCCATCTGATGATGCTTAGAACTTTAATTCTCTCTCAGGTGGGCACATAACGTAGATCCTGCTATCTACCATATCACAGTAACTGAGAACTGTCCACGAGAAAACTTTTCTCTTTCAGTGTTCTTATAAATGTTAATTGCCATATATTAAGATAAACCCCCCAAAACCAAAACTTTTTGACATTGAATAGCTTTAGAGCTCAACTATGAAATATCGTATTCTCTGCTAAACTTATTAGTTTCAAAATTAAATCAGATCAGTAATGACCTAAGGCTAGAAGAAAAAAAAAACATCACATAATTCTGAAGTCAAGTGTTCACAGAGAAAGAAAGAAAGAAAAAAAAAATGTTCCATAGCACAAGTACCCAAAGTAACTGTGAATTCTATTTTGAAGAGGCACTCCCACGCGGGTCCAGCCCTCACTGTATTGATCCAAGGAAGTTCTATGTGACAAAGCCAGCATTAAAGCTAAATTTACTTCATCAGAACTGACCTCAAGAAGGTGAAGCTTGCTAAAGTACATCCATTTAGCAATGCCAAGCCTGATTTTAAACAATACTTTTTCTTGATTGAGTATTCCAGCAGCTTTGGACCTTTTAATAATATAAATCTGTATCTTCAGTAGATGAAGTACTTCAAGAATGTTCCCCCCGTCCTCCAAAAGAAATTAATTACAAAAATTCCCTAAATTGCCCCAAATAATAGTCTTTACAGGAACTGCTCTTCTCTGAAGAGGGATAATAACTTTGTTCCATTCTGTAAGCCAACCCAGTTTCCACAGCCCTTCCCACTCACATTCCCTTTACACTCAAAATGAAGTTAAGTAGCTGTTTTAATGATATATGGTAAAAATATTTTTAACTTACGTATAGATGCTATCCATCATCTCTGGTTCTGTTTATAGTCAGCCAGCTAGCTTAATTAAGTGGTAAGCCATTATGAAGGTAGAAAGTTAAAGACATTCAGCAGGAATACACACAGAAATGTCATGCAGAACGGCAGTAAAGTAGAAGGGTGATATAATGTATGCTGATCAGCAAAAGGTTTTGGCATAGAAACATTTTCTTCTACTATTGGTATAATTCAAATTATCTGGCTGCATCAGAGAGGCAGACAGTAATGTCTAAAATGATGAAGCTACTGAAACCATAATAAAGATTTGCATTTATGAGCAGAACCATTAGATAACACTATGTGCTGTAAATTAGTGTGCCCTTACTACAGCATTTGGAAAGATACACTTAGGATCTACCACCCTTTTTATGGCCTGGCTTAAGCTATTACAGTCTTTCTCACACCCCTTCCCAGAGGATGAAGACAGAGCACTGTCACTGGACCCCTGCATACATTGCATGACAGTTATCAATCTTTCTCCAAGACAGTCTTTAGGTGGAAGGATTCCCTGGTATGAGCATGGGTGTGATATCAAGCCTCTCTACTACTTTGAGGAAAATAATTATCTTTCTTTAAGTCTCTCTTTTATTTCTAGTTGCTGTTAAGCCAGAATTTACAGCTCTTGCTCATTCCTCAGTACATTGAAAGGATATCTAAAGTATCTTTTCCTAATATCTCCAATTTACCTAACCTATGTTTTGTTTCACATTCAGAGGGTGACCTTTGTCCACTACAATGCCATAATGTGAACGATCAGCAGATTTCCTCTGCTCCTCCTGAACACCTTTGGACCATAACGGAGAATGAAACTGAGGAAAAAAAAAAACAACACATTTTCTAACCCTGCAATTTGACAGCACATGAAGACTATCAGGGCACCTGATTACAATTTCCCCAACCGGCATGTTGACAAGTGATTATTAGGCAACCAACACTGTCTCAATCACAAACCAGTTATAAGGGATATGCTGCTAACTGCCAGGTGCAGAATGCCACTTCACGGCATCATGGAGGGTGTCACGTAGTACATAAAGATTTGCACATGGCTTGGTTAAGTTGGGAACTTTTTCAGTACTTAAACAGCAAATTATCAGGTAGGTATGTCCTGGATGTATTTTCCTGAGCTGCACCATGACATCAAGTCCTGCCACCTAGAACTGTCGAGGAACTTTTCTAAACATTAAGGACTAAAATGAAATGTGGTGTAGAGAAAGGAAAGACGGGTTTCTCATCTGAAGTTATGGTTAGAAGGCAAATCCGATTAAACCTAAATCATTTGTAAGAATCTTGAAAGAATTTACTTTGCATGTGCACAGAAATATTTACAGCTACAGCAAGTTACTGAAACGTGAAAACCAATACAGGGTTTAAAGAAAAAAAAAGCTCAACTTTTGAGTCTACTTTTCTAAGTGAGCTGGCCCAAAGCCACATAAAATATGTTACATCTTCAATGTTGTAGATCTTCTTGGGGAGAATAGTTTTAGTCTTTGGTCTCTAGGTCATAAATCCAAGACTAATGCAATGTAAATAGATTAAAAATTCTGCCTAATCTAAAAAAAAAAAAAAGTTGTCATTTTATCCAGTCAAATATATACTTACACATTTCCAAGAAGATATAATATAAAGAACTACATAATTGAACTTCCCTTGTTAATCTCTTCTATCAGATGAAGTAATCTCATTTGACTGACAGTCCCTCAGCTCTTTCTCATATTAGTCAAAGAGATATATTTTAGAGTAGGATTTGGAGTAGAGGGAGAAAACCACAAAAGAAGAAAACTAGGAAAGGTATCATTACTAAAGGGTTTTTGTTTGTTTTACTTTCAGGCAGGTAATACTATTGCACCTTCAAAAAACCCACTGATGTATATAAGCATACTCACAATGATATAAAAAAAAAATACATATTTTTTAACATTTAATTACTTCTCACAGAATGGTAACTAGAAAATATCCTGAACTGTACAGAAATCCAAAGGTCCAAACTGATTGAAGCTGAGTTGAATTCAAAGTGCCAGGTCACTAACGTGATGAAGGCAGTTCAGTTAATATTAGTGCAACGCTCCAATTAGGACTGCTGAGAAACAGCATTTAACCTGAGCAGAGCACACATCTGACAAGGCTACACTGCTTATTCGAGGTTAATTCAATTATTTTCACATGGCAGAACACTGTGCATGTAGATGTATCAGTAGTGTTGCAGAAAAGTCCTCTCTCACGGAGGAGGAGCATAAAAATAGTATTTTACTATCTGCTTTTGAGAAAGTCGGGTGTCACTTCCTACAACTGTATTCTAAGCAGGTATTGTAAACTATTTTTTTCTTTAGTCCCGATGTTCAGTAGACAATCAAGGCAAAAGACATCCCAGAAAAACAGAAAAATTACCATCTGCTGACATTTTCCAGAAGCAAGGGACCCATTTGCAATGAACACTGATCTGTTCTGATACACACTAACTCCTACGAATGAAACTCAGCCAGCTGTAAGCCATAACTCCTCTTGGAGACCTTGCTGCATCTTGGAGAATCTTAGGTCTAAATTGATATTTTCCCACTGCTTTAGGATGGCACTCACCATTGATCCCAGAGGGATCATGCAAATAGTGCTTTCAGGAGCACGGGCTCAATACCAAATGCTCATCTTTATTTAACAGTGTTCACTTCTCTCTTCTGTTTCATGTTTGAGCTGCTTTGCATATGCAAAATTGACTTTAAGTCACTCGAGCTATTTGCTATCAAAGACCCCAGGTCTATGGAATCAGAACCATGAGTGGATTTCTCATCAGTTCTAAGGTATTTCTGAGGAACCATGAGCAAGGAGCTAGAAATGGTGATTTCTTTTTCTCTTTTTATTATTGAAGAGTCTATAATAAAATTATGCGCTCCCCCCACCCTTCTTCAGAAAGATACTTGCTGTTTGTCTATATTAAAAAAAAATTTCTAACTAGACAGCGTGCATGTCTATAGAGTGACCTTCTCAGAAATTGTACTGCAGCATGATCTCAGGTGTTAAATAATGACATTACAGAATTAAATAATACATCAATGCTATGACAAAGTATTAAGATGAAAGGCAAAGAAGAAATGTGTTTTAAAGTCATATTTGGAAAGAAATTTCACTAGGAAATTAAATTGATGAGACATTACATACAAATGAAGTAGAATGGAAGAGGACATTCCTTGTTTTAACTTGGTGAAGTATATGACACTGTGAACAGAAATACAGAGAAGCACAAAAATAGAGGAAAAAAGTTTCTTAAAACACACGAGAAGAACCTTACTATGTAGAAGCAGAAGTACTATTTTTGGGATTACTGTTTGCATATTTGTGCTCCATAGCAGAAGGCTGGCAACTATATTTTGCACATATTGGAACAGAAAGTTTTGAACTCTTGCAGGAAGCTGCTGAGGAAGGAAACACAGCCAAGCCACCAGCTCCTTCCCACTTCCCCAGCTCCCAGCACAATACAAGGGAGTGGACTGCAGGCCATCTCCCTGAGAGACGGCCCGTTTTCAGGCACTGACTGGGTAGCGCGTTGCTGCTTCTCCAGATGGAGACTGGACAGAGCTCATTCAGCTCATGGCACCACTTCCCACAAATTTGCTTTCAAATAGCCACAGTTTCACAACTGACAGGGGTGTGCTAGCAAACTGCAATGACACAAGCCTTTTATTCCTGACATAAAGTAGCAACATATTAAAAGACAAACCAGAGAGAATCTTAACTAAGGATTTGAAGCAAAAGCACCAAACTGAGTTTGGAAACCATCTTGCCTGGAGATTTTTTTTTTTTTTTCATTTAATTTAAAAAATGAAGATAAAGGTAGCTTGTACAAGAAAGTCACAGAAATCTAAGCAGAGCTGAGTATCATCTGAATAAATTACAAAATGTACTCAAGATCAAAGATAAATACATTTGAGTCAGAAAAACCTCTTTCAAAATGTACCCGGAAGATAAAACCTTTGGAAATGATGAAGTTGATCCATAGTAAGACTGAAAATTACATCAAACATGTTACAAAGTGTATCACACACTAGTCCACATTTTTTTCTCACACATATACCCATCTTGCAAAGGAAATTCAGCTAGATTTATGTGCTAAGAAGGTATTGACTGTGATCACAGAAGGGAAACAAAAGGTAAACCCACACCTTTTAGTATTGTGCCACTACTTTCTACATTGCTCAAAGACATAGAACTGTAAGGGAAAAAAAAAAAAAAACAAACAAACAAAAAAAACCCCAGCTGTCAATCAGAAATATCCATTTGTTGGCATAGATATATAGATATTTGACAAGAATATTTCCATTTTGATATGGCTTTCTCCAAGGTAAGTTTCTTAGATACTTTATAAACCCTTTGGTTTGGCCAGAACAAGATACTGAAACACCTGCTAGAAGTATAATAATGGGTGTACACGTCTCCAAAAAAGTACTAGCCTCAGCATCACTGCTAAAGCACTATCTAGAAAAGCAGAGCCAGGGATAAGTGCGAGTACCACTTGATACCAGATTTCTTGCGCATTGCTAGTTCACTGAAAACAGTTACTCCCGATCACCTAGATTTCCTCAAGAAGAAAGGAAGAACTTTTTTAGGAGAAAGAAAGAAAATAAAACACAAACCAACAAACTATTCAAACTGAAAAGTTTTTTTTTTAGACACTTTGCTGTGGAAAACAGTTCAAAGGGATAAGCATATGGAAGGTCCTAGGGTAAAATGAGATAGCCATTATCCCTCTTCCTGCAAAGGGAAACTTCATGCATTTGAGGAGGGAAAAAAAAAAAAAGGCAAAGTGGATGTTTACAGTAGCTGTTGTAAGACTGTAAATAGAGCTGCAGTATCTTTTAATACTTAGTGTTTATTTTTGTGGATGGAAAAAACCACAAAGAACTGTTGTTTTTATACGACTGACACTTTTTCAGCTTCTTATCTCAAATATTAAAAAAAAAAAAAAAAATCACCAGTGTTATATGGCTAAAATTTGTCTCTTTTAAGGAAAAGTGCAACAACACATAAATAAGTACCATGTATGGCTTCCTGCTCCGTTTGTACTTCCAAACGTCTTTGGAAGAACATCTAAGAACTAACTTTTTTCTGAAATAAGTCCCTTGATAAAAAGAATGTAACTAATGTTATTACATACAGTGTCGGTGAAATATAACTTCAAGCCCAGTCTCTTCATATGCAATGGGCACAGAATAAGAAATCGCAGATGATTAATGTGTCTACACACAGACTTAAGCTCACAGACAGTTTCTACTCACACCGTAATGCTTCTGATCTCACTTTGTTTTCACATATGTCTGTACAGCAAGGTAACAGCCAGAAACAGTTAGTTCCATTATCATATTTGCACCTGGTTTCACATAGTATGTACACTTCCAGAATGGCAGCAATCCATGCTGGATTGTCATGCACATCTCTTACTGGTGATAATTCTTAATAATGATGCAATTAGTCCTGGTATTATACATAAATATTGTATGTATTCTGGCATCATTTGTAAGTTAAAAACACAGTTTGAAGTTAAAAAAAAAAAAAAAACCAGGACAGGGGAAAAAAAAAATTGTTTTCTCTTTTTCTAGGGAAAAGGAAAAGTAACTGTTCCCATTTTTGGCTGTTATCTCTTTCAGAATAAAAAATTGTGTCCGCCCCAGCTGTCTAAAGGAATGTATCCACACACTGCAGTCCAAATT
>WHYT01017618.1:0-61348 GCA_009806455.1 Tetrax tetrax
CGGCGCCGGGCCCCTCGCGCCCCGGGGCCGGGCCCCTCGGCGGCGGGCGGCCCCTCGCCCCCTCCGACGTGGCCGCCGCACCGCCGCGGCGGCGCGCGGGCGCCCCCTGCTGGCGCCGCCCGGGCAGCGGCGGGCGCGGGGCGGCAGCGGCGGCGGCCGGGCCCTTCGCGGTGGTCCGGCGCGGGCAGGCCCCTCCCGTTTCCAGCTGCGAAATCGTATTAAAAGCGGCTAAAAATACCCTGAATACTTTCCTGATGTGGTTTCTTTCCGAGGGAGGGAGGGGCCGGGCGGCCGGCCGGCGGGGGCCGGGCGCTGCGCTGCGGGCGAGGGGTTGCGGCAGCCGCGGCGGGGCCCGGGCTGGCGGCGGGGCCGGCGGGCCCTGCGAGGGAAGGCAGCGGGCAGGCGGGGTGAAACCCTGGTGCTGAGGAGCGCAGAGGAGTCCCCCGCCATGACAGCCCTCACTGCGGGGGCCAGGGGCACATGCAGGAGACAAAACAGCGGCCCCAGCTGAGGTTCAAATCTGTGACCTGGGCCTGTGCAAGATCCTCTCCCTGGGCATGCCCTGGCCGTGGCCACCAGCCCCACCAGCCTCCCTCCTCCCCACCCAGGCTGGCCCTGTGCCCACTGCCCTAAAACCCAGGGGCTCCCTGGAGCCAGCACCTTTCTCTCGCCCTCACCCGGCCACACCCTTCTCCTGGGGCCCCCTGGGCTGGCGAGTCGCTCGGGGGTCTGGGACAGGTTGGCGGCTTCGTGCCTTCCCAGCCCAGAGCAGCCACTCATGGCACCGGCCACTCTGCTGAAGAAGCCGGTGGCCCAGCTACGCCGTTGGGAAGATGCGGCAGGGACAGGTGCTGTGGGCGAGGCGGGAGCTGGGCAGAGCGCTCTGTGGAGAGATGTCCTGAGGTCTTCTGCTCCAGGAGAAGTGGGCCCCAGGGGCGTATGGCCCCCGCACCCAGAGGGGCAGGAGCGCAGCTGATCCGTGGCTGGAAACACCGGGCAGAGCTGATGGGAGCCTTCCCTCCCTTGCCGGCATTTTTCGGGGGCTGGGGCTGGGAGAGCACTGCCAGCTCAGCAGCCAAGGGCTCACTGAAGGCGCTTTGCTTGAGTAAGAGGAATTTGAATTCCTTGATGGGGCGGATGGGGCAGACAAAGATGCAACAAGATCTAAAGGGTCTAAGATGACGTCAGGCGAATCATGACTTGGAGTAAGGTGCAAAGTCTGAGCGCTGCCGTTAACCAGCCACCGAGTATTTTTATGTAGATTGGGATAGATGTTTCTAGAGCTCCCCAGACACTTCTGAAATTAATTCTGGATGCTTTTCTGCTCTGGCACCTCCTCTGCTCCATCTTAGGTTGGAGGTCACGCTAAATGCCGTAGAACTGATTGCTTTGGACTTCAGCAATCCATTTGCTACAGTGCCGCGTGGTGAGTTATTAGTTAAGATGGAGATAAGTAGAGGAATTATAAGAGATTACTAGAGGAGTTCCCCAGTGGCTGGTCGCTGGCCCAGTTTCCATTAACGATCTTGGCACGCCGAAATGGATGTGCTAATGAAATTGGCTGCTTATCCAAAGTTGGGATTGTCAATACAGGGAAGGACTGGGATATCCTATAGGAGGGAGTAGGCAATTTTGATGGCTGAGACAGTAGAAACGGGATGAAATGCAATAGTACAAAATGTAAGGTTATGTCGTTAATGGCTGAGAGAAGACTTCTCTGTTACGAGTTGACAGTGGGGACTTACCGCTTGGAAATATTAGCGGAGAAGAAGGATGTAGGTGTGGTGCCAGTTCTGGTACTGGGCCACTCACTTTCTGCTCCGGACGTTGCTCGCTCGGGATTGAGAAGAGGTGGGAAAGCTCCATGGTCTGACCTGCGCTGGAACTGCCACTGGTGGCTGCGAGCAGCAGTCGCTAGCAGGTTGCATGTCTTGGACACTTTAGAATCCAGCTAGGCTGAGGGAGAGCGCAACGGGGCTACTGAACGTGTGAGTATTGTAGGAAATATTTCATACTTGGCCACCCTGACTGGGGTTTGACAGTCTGAGCTGGGGCTGATGTAACCCGAACAGCGTATGCTCTCATGGAGATCAAGTGAGGCAAATGCGTGGGCCCTTTCTGCCTGTCAAAGCCCCTTCCATTTTCCAGAGGGAGGAACCTCTTGTTTGAAGCTTTGCAATTGTTAGGAGACTTTGTCCTGGAACCCACACAAATAACAGAATATTTGCCATTGTTTCCCTCCTCCAAAAACCCTTAGAGGTGGAGCAAATACTTTGAGGTGCATGGAGAAAAGAGTTGCAGGAAAATGGAACTGAGGTGCTTGGAGCTGCCAGTGTGCCGCTAGAGTGGAGCAGGCTACAGCTGCAGTCTTCACTGAGCGCTTTGCTTCCCAGTGGAAGCTTAATGTTTGCAACCAGTTTGCCCATGTCAAAACTGGGAGTCTGGCTGGCCGCCGTACACGAGGAAGAAAGGTGCAGCGCTGTGTCATTGGTTGCTACTGCATCCCATAAATCCTCGTGCTGCCAGAGAGCTGCTTAACAAAACCTTTGGATGCCCGGAATAAGGTGGTCATTGTTCTCTCCCACAGCAGTGCTACCCTGTGGGCTTTCCACCACAGCTGTAGCTTTAACTCTGCCTGTGTGCCCCTGCTCCAAAGGTGGCCTAGGACCAGAAGCGTGCGGGAGTGCTCAAGTGTGATTGCTTTCCCAGACTCTCCCGGCTTTCTCTTGGGTAGAAGGAGGACCAGACACAAGCTCTATTCATAGATCCAGTTGAGGAGTAATCAACAGCAAACAGCACAAGTGGGAGACTCCGTTAGTCCTATTCTGCGTGATCGGGTTTGGGTAGAAACCAGATGGAGAGAGTCCATGCTTAGGTGTGAGAACTTGTCCATGAAAGGAATGCTTGCGTAGTTCTTACTTGCTGTTCAGATGAGAGGGGGTGGCAGCAGTGTGATTTATAGAGAGGACAAAACTGAACAAGTAAGGCAGGCGGAGAGCTGAGAATACACCTGAAACCACACACTGGGAAAGAGAAACCCTGGCACCAAGGACACGAACTGGACAGGGAGCAAGCACGGAAAATGGCTTTAGGCAGCAACAGCAGCGCCAGACGTTTGTCCTGTTAATTGTCTCCTTCTCAGTTGTGTGGGGCTGCTCTAGACCCAGGATGGAACGCTGCCTGTGGTGTCACCAGTAGGGCAGAGGAGAATTAAGCTGTTCAAAAGAGGTGACCCCAACGTTTAAAGCAAGCAAGATGCATTTTAGCCAGAATAAGAAACGATGGATGAAAACCTTGTCTCCACTGTTGCCCTCTCCAAGCAGGCAAAAATGTGTCAGAGTGGGTGACAAACCCCATTCTGACGAGTGCAGCACTCCAGAGGAGTCCACTTAAGTACTCCTCAAGGGCTTAAATGTTTTCTTTCCGGCACGTGGAGCCCACCCTCCTTCAATCAGCTTGAGACTCCTGTCACTGGGGCGGGCAGCGAGCAGGACAGCGTGTCTTGGGGGAGCTGAGATGTGCTAGTGGGGTCGTGTCTGGGACAGGGACTTGGGGGAATCATGAGGAAGGGCTTGGGGGGGGGGGGTCAGTTCCAGATGAGTGAACCCCCCAGTTCGTGATCTGTACGCCCAGGGTGGCACCCCCTACTGTTCCTACCCTGCCCTCGGCAGGAACACCCCACCAGCTACCTGTTTGGGGCCACCGCTGGCAACGCACTCCCACCCAAGGATTCCCGCCCCAGGGGGGCGAAAGCAGGAATCCCTCCTGCTTTAGCAGACGTTGCTCTGGATGCTATCACACTCCTCTTAGGATGCTCTTTTTCTGATTAAGAAGGTCAGCTCTAAGTGTATGCTTGTACTTGGACATCCTGCAGTAGCTACTGCAACCTGGGGGCTACAGTCCCCTCTGTCTCTCGATATCTGCGTAGCTGCACTGTTAGGACAGCTTTTCGGAAGAGTGGATGGGAAGAGGGAAATGCAGGGCCATATTCCCAGGGCCCGGGTAGTGAAGCACAGGGCTCGCTGAAAACTGCCCTCTGTAACTGATGAATTCTTGAATCCATAATTAAAAAAGAACAAAGTATCTGGAAATCATAATTTCATAGAGCCTAACCAGCCTGGCTTCAAAAAAGGAAAATCACGTCTCACTCACTGAATTCCTTGAACATGTCAAGGTTTGTGAAGGGAGATAATATCTTTTATTAGACCAACTGATATAGCTGGAAAAAACAGACAAGCTTTCAGGCACAGAAATACTTCTTGTATGTTTTTTTCCAGCTATATCAGTTGGTCTAATAAAAAGTTATTACTTCTGCCCACAAATCTTATTTCACTTAATCCTTAGATCATCACAGTCACAGCACAACTACTTGAAAATGTCAGTAAGGAATGGAAAAAGGGAGAATTATTTGACACAATTTATTTAGACCTCTTAAAGTTCTTTAGCCAGACCATGAGCTTCTACTAAAGCTAAGCAGGTACACATGAGATCTGGTGCCTTTAGTAAAAGGTATTCCTGGAAGGCTTAAAGCTTTAGGGTTACACAGTCAATTTTCATCATGGCACAGTGTCAACCGTGTAGTCTGTGGTGTGGAACAGTCCTTGATTGCAGGAGCAGAATTAAGTGGATGACAATTATTTAGGCTAATGAGTATGGGTGAAGATCATGAGGAACGCCACAGATACCAGAATGCAGGCAAACTGACAAAGTGCTGGAGAACTAAATGTTTATTTCACATGTGGAGCTAAACCCAGACCTATTTACAATTAACCCATACATCTGTCCAGCCAAGAAAGGGACCAGGCGTCATTTTACGCAGCTCAGTAGAAATCTCTGCACAACGTATGCCTGAGAGGCGTGTGTGTAATGATCGC
This sequence comes from Tetrax tetrax, assembly GCA_009806455.1. Lineage (NCBI taxonomy): Eukaryota > Metazoa > Chordata > Aves > Otidiformes > Otididae > Tetrax > Tetrax tetrax. Next base: position 4,875 of record WHYT01017618.1, read on the forward strand.
TGGGCTTATATTTGATCCCTAGGACTGCCTCCACGGAGCGCTCTGGGGACCGGCTGCCCTGTCTGGAAAGCAGAGAGCTAGAGAGAATTGGGAAGAACACCAGAAGCGATCAGGAGACTTGGCAAACCCCTCTATGAGGAGACAGATCTACAAGGCTGGGGTTATCCGGCTTAGTGGGAAGGCGGACGGGACACGCAGTAAAGAACTGGAGAAGACGCAGTGGCAAGCTGTTTCTAGCCTGCCCCTGATGCATCTGAAATTAAAAACTGATAAAAAGAGTACTTACATGACGTATTGTGCTGCGAAATTGTAGCAGCGCTGTCACCGTGAGCCAGGCCAAGATTTTAGGATTGCTAAGGGGGGCTGGATATTTATTTCTACGGCTACCAGGAGCACCCATGGCCGGCTGCCTGGCAGGAGCACCCAGCCTGCGTTCAGCCAGGCTTTAGGAGGTGCGGGGCTCCGGAAGGGAAGGGGCCAGGCCAGCCGAGGACCCGCGGGGCCTCCGTGGGGACAGGCCGGTCCCCGTGGGGGTGGCGCCGGGGCGGGCGCAGGGCAGATCAGGCCCACGGGGCCGTGGGGGTCGGCGGCGCGGCCCCGGCGGGCGACGGTTGCCGGGGCGGCGGGGGCGGGCCGTCTGCCGGAAGCACCGGCGGCGGCGGCGGCGGATGGAGGCTGAGCCGGAGCGAGCAGAGGCGCCGCGGCGGGGGGGTGTCGCCGCCGGGGTGAGCGGGCCCGGGCTGCGGCGAGGCGGCGACCCGGCCGTTAACGGCGGCGGGGCGCGAGCTGGAGGCTGGGCGGGCCCCAGTCCCTTCCGAGCAGGGGCTCCGGGGCCGTTAACCGCGGCCCCTTGGCCGGGGAGCGGCGGGGGCTGGGCTCGGGGACGCCAGCGGACCCCGCGCGGCGGCGGAGGCGGGGAAATGGCGCCGTCCGGCCCCCGGGAGGCCTGGCCGGGCTCGCCGTGGGTGCCGCCGCGGGGTCAGGCTGCAGCGGGCCGCCGTGCGCCAGGCGGGGCTGGGCAGCCCGCGGGGGCGATCGAGGAGCCACCCTCGCAGCGGCTTTGGGGTTAACACCCGCAGCTCGTAATGCTTTCGCGTTATTTAGGGGCACGTGCCTTGTTGCAGGGCATAGCATAACTGCAGAGCCGTTGCTGGCATTCCCCCCTGCTCTGAGGCAGCTTTTGTCCGTAACCGTGTGGCCTCTGCTCCTTTGCGTTTCCCCCTGCACTGCAGGTCCTAAAGATGGGCCGCCGAGCCCGCCAGGACTTCTTTCCAGATGAAAATCTCAGCAGGAAGAATTCCACGTCTGCTTCTCTTGGAGAGGTGGGTGTCCTGTCAGGAGAACCTGTCTGTAGTCCTGCTGGTGTCTCCCGTGGAGGATGCCTTGTTTCTTCTGAAATTATTTCCTGCATGGTGTGCTCTGTCCTTTGAAGTCAGTCCTTAGAGCTGGGACCCACGTGAGTGCCCTGTCCTTTTCCTGGTGTTGGCCTCGCCATGATGTGTAGTTTTCACACAAGGTCACATGTGGGGATATGGTTTCTCACCTGTGAGGTATGGAGAGTAGCGTCAAACAGGACTTGGGGCCTCTCCCTCCTGTACATGCATATCTTCGGTGGGAATTAAAATATGAGCAGGCACATCATTTTGTGACTAGTTTTGCCACTGTCTATGGTAGCAAGATAGAATACAAGTAAGCAGATGCCTCACTTTTGGCCTCTGCTTTTGCTAGAGCCAGAGTACAGTATCTGACATGGTCAGTATCGAGTTTGTATAGTCACACTCTTGTTCCTTTATTCCATACACAGGCTACAAAGGTCATGCTAGGAGCCAGCTTTGCAGCATCTGAGACTTTGTCTTGTGGGTAGTAATAGGCAAACTTGGTTCCCACTTGGCTTTGGGAAAAAACTTGTTTGGAGTCTGTTCTGCCAGTACATCTTCAAAAAGTAGAAGATGGTCTGGAACCCGTCTTTCACAGGGGAATGTGGCAACATCCTCTATTACCAAGAAAGATGAGATCTCAACCCTTTGAACCCTTTCGATTAACTTTTCTCACTTAGTGCTGCAGAATGCTCAAATTCTACCTGGAAGTTTGCTCTCTGGTGTTAGCATGGCTTCTCCACGGGCGTCTCTGGCTGGAAGGTGCACCTGTCAAGGTATAACATACAGATTTTGCTCCCTGACACCTTCAGATGGACAAAAGGGTCATCAGACTTCCACCTTATTGATTATGATATTGGTTTAAATTAGGTGATACTTAGCTTTTTGCAATACTGATCGTGGTCTCCAGCATACCATATTCTTGGCTTCTTTAAATTGCAAACCCACTTTGCCCTGCTGGCCACCATGGCACCAACTGTGCCTCAAGCTACTGCGCTCAGAGCCCTGGGAGCTCCTGTCTTGGGAGCGGCTGCTCCCTGATCCTCTGTGCCCTGACAAAACTCTCCTATTACACTGAGTAGTTGTGTCTCAGTCATCTGTGTGAAAATGGTTTTAAGGGGGGGTATGTCCTTGGAGTGCCTGTGATGCTGTTGAAAAGACGCTGCTACGGCTTAGCTTACAATAACACCTCATAGAATGGGCTTTTTATTCTGTTTTCTCTTGATAGGCATAATGGAGAGTCATCTCCCGCCTCTGCATTCTCCCCTCTCCGGGTATGCTATAGGAGCTCCGGAGGGATTCTGTGAGGGAGTTTGCAGAAGGCATAATTTAAGAAATTGAAATAACCGTGGGCCTCATAGGTAAAGAAAGTCTTAAAGAAACCAGCTGATGGTTTAAGTGGGTGTAATCATTGGTTAGCCTCCAGATTAGGGTGGCTCATTGTCAGATTGTTCTCTTACTGGAACTGGCCGTCCTAGTTCATGGACTGATTCCCTGGTTAGAAAGAGACCAGGGTGTGATGTAGAGGTGCAGCTGATTGACAGCGACTTACTGAAGTTGTACTTGGTGTGTCTTGCATCATAGCCATTGTAATAGCTAGGAAGAGGTCATAAAGGCTCCACTCCTTGGGCACCCCTGGAGACGACTAAGAAGTAGTTAGAATCTTCTGTTTGAAAGCAGTGAGCTTTTCAGCAGCAGAAGGGTGAGGCCTTCCACGCCTTACAAGATTCAAATATGTTATTACTGGATCTTAACCACCAGGAAGAAACGTTTGTGTCAATAGTCTCCCTTCAGACAGTTCTTTGTTGCTGTTAACAGAAAACCTTGGAGCTACTGGAGAAGAGACAAAATCCACTATAAATAAGCCTCAGCCTTTTCCTTTGCTCCAGAATTGGAGGCTTCTCATACATGATCATATTTGATACCAAAGTGAGCATTTAATAGAACTAATATTGTTTTTCCCTTCACCCTAGATTGGCAATCACCTTTTACTTTACTGGAAGCTTGGCCTTGGTTTGCCTCCAAGTGGTGGGGTCAGCTGTTACAATGGATGCCTCATTCAGACATCTGGTCATCTTGAAACCTTTTCAAAGAACCTTCCCAAAAGAAATGCAAAATAATAAAAAAAAAAAAGTACTTTTTTTTCTGGAACTGTCAGTAGTGGAGGAGGCCCCATGTAATTCATTTCAGCATAGGAGGTTTTATTCTTGTTACAGATTTTGTAGACAGAGGGGTTTGTCTCAAATCTTTGCTATATTCACACCTTCATGTGCAGTTTTGCATTCAGGATGGTGATTCTGTCCTCAGTAGATCCTCAGAGTTTTAAAACAATTTTAAGATTTACCTTGACTTTTTTTTTTAATCTTCATGTCAATTTTGGTTTCCACCCAGCTCAAATTTCTGGTATGAACATACCATTTGTGCTGTTGTTTTCTGAGAACCATCCAGGAAGTGTTTTCCAGTCAGAGCAGCTTGCTTGAAGGAAGCAAAAAGTACCTGTCTATCCGTGTTTTGGTATTTGGGCTTATTACAAGGAAATTCACTTCGAGGAATGAACAACTCATTTAACGTAATTAAAAAGATCTTTGTTTTGAAGTCAACAGGCAAATCATCTGACTTGAAGCAGAGATCTTATCAGATTACTGCTGATCTCTCCTCGACCTGGACTCTGGTTTTCCGAAAGAGACTCCAAACAGCAGTACATTTCCTCAGCTGTGTGTCTTCTTTCACAAATGCGTTGTTAAAACCTCCTTCCCTAGGGTACAACTGCAATCTCGTGTGCCTTACAGCCTAAGATACTTCCCCCCAAGCTCGAAGAAAACAGTATGATATCTTAGTATCTTTTCAGTGCCTGTTGTGTGTGTATATCTGCCACAATAACTTCTGTAACTGTAGTGGTGTAGCTGCAATTCCTCTGCCCAAATCTCTATTTGATAATTCCCGTTCCTGTGTGGAAGTATCTGCATTACCTTTACATGTAGACCTCTGTCTCCTCAAGGGCCTCACTAAGGGCCGCAAAGCTCACAGTCTGCCGTCTGACATACAGAGCATTCCTGCCTTTTCAGAAGTACAAGTACTAACAAACAACGCTGCAGCTATGTGTTATTTCATGAGGCAAGAAGGAACATGATTATTTGCTGTTATGGGTGCAGTCAACATCCTCCTGCAGCAATGGCTGTGCATGTTCCTGGCCTTTAGAGCTCCTTGGCAAATCGGCAGGCACTTCTTGGGCACCCAGGGGAATATGCTGTAATTGGGAATTCCTAGAGATAAATCTGCTTACTGCATGCCAGAACTTCACATTTCAAACATTCATTTTCAGAGGGGTAATGTATCCATTTTTCCATTGGGAGGCCTTTCCCATCCCCTGGCTTGTTGTGTTACTTTTTACTCATCTTGATGCTATCAAGTTTCTGACAAAATGGGACAAACTCAAGCTGGTTGTGTGGTTCTATAATGGGAGGGGCAGATCATATGATGAGATCTGTTGAAGATCTTTACTGTCCCATCCTACCGGGACTTCTGGATACTTTTGTAGAATAAAAGTCAAACCTTTTTCCTGGCCATAACATCGCTACGTCCAACAGCCTGAATGCTGGCTTGATGACATCCACCAAAAGAAGTTGTTTGGCCAGGTTTGGAGTTCTTGAGGAGATTGATTTGGAAAGCTGAGTGGAAAAGCCTTTTCAAAAATCATAACAGCAAACTTTTCCTATTCTGTGTCTCTTCTCAGCAAGAGTGAACTATGTGCTGTTCCACAAGAAATCAGCATCCAAAAATATTTTAATGTTACCCTGCTTCCACAGTCTATTTTCTCTTTATCCTACCATGACGAGATTCCTTTGGGACCTTGTTCAAGACTTCCCTGGGTTTCTACCTCTTACAATCTCAATGTGATGTTGTCTGTGTCCCTCTGGCAACACTGGTAGATCCCTTGAGTGGGGACTGCTTTAGTAGGCAATATGTCAGCATAAAGGGTGAGGGTTTTCCAGGCTATGTTGGGAACATCTCCACACAGGTAGAACAGGGTCACTTTCACTTTGTGTCAGGGTTTGTCCGAGATCACAGAATAGTTTGGGTTGGAAGGGAGGGAAGCAGGGACATCTTCCACTAGATCAGGTTGCTCAGAGCCCTGTGCAACCTGGCCTTGAATGTTTCCAGCGATGGGGCATCCACCACCTCTCTGGGCAAGCTGTGCCAGTGTTCTACCACTCTCATTGTAAAAAAATTTTTCCTTATATCAACTCTCTCCATTTTAAAACCATTACCCTTAGTCCTATCACAAGAGACCCTGCTAAAGAGTTTCTCCCCATCCTTCTTATATGCCTCCTTTAGTTCCTGGAAGGCCACTGTAAGGTCTCCCCAGACCCTTCTCTCTTCCAGGCTGAACAGCCCCAACTCCCTCAGCCTGTCCTCCTAGGAGAGGTGCTCCAACCCTCTGATCATCTTTCATGGCCCTCCTCTGGAGTCGCTCCAACAGGTCCACATCCTCCTTATGTTGGGGGCTCCAGAACTGGACACAGTACTCCAGGTGAGGTCTCATGAGCGTGGAGTAGAGGGGCAGAGTCACCTCCCTTGACCTTCTGGCCACACTTCTTTTGATGCAGCCCAGCATGCAATTCGCTTTCTGGGCTGCAAGCACACATTGCTGGCTCATGTTGAGCTTCTCTTCCCTGCTGGTTCTCTTCCCCACATTTCACCAAAGCCTGAGGAAAGGGTTGGTGCTTTCACTTCTGAGAGTATGTTCTTCTCTTGTTATCTTACGTGGTATTTATAAGCTTGTCTCTGTAGCTGTGGTCCTTGGGTGATAGTTAAAAAGTGAGCATTTTTGTGCTGTAAAAAGTATCTTATTCAGACTAGGTTCATGCAGACACAAAAACTTGGGTCACCTCCATTGCATATCGGAAGGATGTTCCCACAGGTCAATTTTGCAAAGCAGCTATTTGGGCTTCCACCACCCAGCTTACAAACACTCCTGGCAGTGATTCTTCAGGCTGATATCCAGGTATTGTTTAAATAAGACTCTGGTTATCTAACTCAAGTGAATAAACAACTGTAAATCAATTGCTAAGGGTGAAATCCACGTGGAAGATTGCTCAAAGAAGTAGTTATTTCGATGCTTTTCCAACATGTGTTGTCCAGCTGGATTTCTTTCCGTGCTACTGCAAGTCCTGTACCTCTTGGGCTCTGTAGATCCAGAGAAGCTTAGGTCATGTTGGGCACTGCAGGAGCCTTTCTGCTCTCGGGTGTGGAAACAAGTGAGTCCCTGGCTGACAGATGCACACTTCCAACAGATGTTACCAGTTGGGTGAATCTGATTTCATTTTTGCTGCTCACTGATAGGGACACTTCTGTATCCCAGCTACCCTAATCTGTATGTAGCCTTCCTCTGCTCCTGTCAAGGTATGACTGTAAGACCAGATGACAGTGCAGACACTAAGTGGACTCAGATACCAAACCACTTCAGAGATACATACCATTTATTAATCACATGGCTTCCCTCTTCCACAGGAGAGATGACGCAGTCCAAAAGAAAAGTCAGATGGATTAGTGTAGTGGTTCTAGCAACCCAGTGTGCACTCCCGGTGTGGATTTGTGGGTATCCTGACTGATTCAGAACACTGTCATTTCTAGAATTGCGTAGATTACTGGATTCTTAATCGCTGCCACCTTGCTTTTGGTGCCTAACAACTGGTTGTTGTCACTCTTGGTGCTGGCTGCTCATCAGAAAGGTTCTTAACCAGTTTGCAGCTTTCACAGTGATTAACAGGCTGCTTTCCTTGAGTTACTCATCTACCCCATAACTAAGCTACTCCCTTATACCATGGAGTTAGCTAAAGTTCATCTACTAAAGCTAACACTGTTAGTCTTATCTCCTCTCACTCTCACTTTTAGTTTAGTTTTTTTTTTTTCTTTAGCGTGTTTTTCAAGGGTCTGATTGCTAGCAGACTTTCCTGCCATTGCAGTCAAACAGGCATGCTTTATGGTATCGTAGTTGGTGTATGCATGAATGACTGTGGATATAAAATCTGACAATGGTGGGATCCTTTGTACTTTGCTCAGGTGAATAAGGTTGCAGAGCATGAGCTGCAGGGCAGCCATTCATGTCAATCTTCAAGCTATTTTGTGCAGGCTTCCATAGTTCCTCCTTTTAACTTCTCTCTCTCTTTTTCCATCCTGATCTTTCTAGGATGAAGACCATGAGGAAGAGGTTGACAATGTAAGACTAGAGGCTTCTGGGTAGATGCTGACTTCTCTGAAGGGCACTAGAAGGACTAACTTATTCATGTATCTGGAGGCTACCTTAAGAGGGGACTCTTGAATTGGAGAATAAGACAAAGTTTGCTTCAGATGCAGTGCCTTTCCCACATCCTCTGTTCCTGTTGCTGACAGATTTTCTTATTATCTTTGTAGCAGCTGCTCTTATCAGTTGCTGCATTTGTTCTGAGGTCACAGATGTATATGTGGCCATTGGAAAGATAGTCTATTTTCATTTAAGAGTCAGGGCAGCAATTAGCTAATAGAGTACAAAACCTGACTGAGCCTGGATTTGCTGTCCAGCATGGTTAGCTTGCTCCCATAACACGAAAACTTGTCCTTAGGGATTGTGTAGTCTTGCTAGTGCCCCAGAGGAGAAGGCCAGCCAGTAGTAACAAGGATATGTGCCTTCGTATTTCCTATGAGTCTTTCCCTTTTATTGCAACAGCACTGGAATGCTAATATCTGTGGTTAATAGGATGGCATAGTGCTTCTTGCCAGGCTCCTGTTATACAGAGAAAATGAATACACTTATCCTTTCTCATCCTGCAGCAAGCTAAAATACATCTCTGCATTCATTTGGCATTAGAAACCAGGGTGGTGCTGTTCAGAACAAGCTGAGAACTAGTACCTGTTTCTGTTAAAGTCTTTGGACTAACTGCCTTGCACTCTTCCTAACCATGGGATTGATGTTGCCCAATTTTTCCTGGCTAGAGTTGCTCTCGGACAATTAAAGCATCCTCTTCTGTACTCTTAATTCTGTCTGCTGAAGCACCAGCCCAGTAGTGGTAGCATAGTAGATCCAGAAATTTAAAGCCTAGAAAAGAAACCCGATTCACCCGTCTCATTAATTCCAGCCTCAGACGGGTATGCTCATCACAAGGAGTCAAGACTATCCAGATGAGCTCAGTTTTCTCTTGGTAGTGCTAGAGAGGAAAGATCCTCTGGGTTTATTCGTCAGTGATGGATGGTTTAGGACTGTGCCCAGAGCACTTTTCCATTTATCAGGCAGAGAGACCTCCCGCTGATGCATATAGTTTTGGGGACTGGTTACCAATAGAAATTTTTTTTTGTGATAATTGATCTAATCTCCCCCTGCTATCCCCCATCCTTCGCTGGCCCCCCACTTGGAACCAGTCCTTACAGTCATTTCACTGGAACTAATTCCACCTCCATACAGTGCCCTAAATCATTGATTTCCAAGGTCTGCTGTACTGAGTGGTGGCTGCTCACATGCCACAGGCACCTTCTTGCTCCTGGCTGCTAAATTTCATTAAAATAACTGAGCTGATGTGACTCTTCCACATGAGCAATTGTTGTTGCTTTGGGGATGTTATGCAATGGTGCCTGGCCAGGAGATTTTCCTTAGTATGTAGTGATCCCTGCTTTGAAACCCCTTGTGTTTGGATAATTCCTGCACCCTTTATTCAGGCTTATGCTCTTAGGCATTGCGGTTGTACTGTATCGTATTTTTCCATTTGTAAATGCCTGTGAAAGGTAACAAAATGGTTAACTGAGTGTTCAGAAATCTGACTGATCAGTAAGCTGCTTGTAACTTAAAATACTATATGCTTACAAACTTATGTTAATTGTATTGTAAGTCTCTTCCAAACCAATTATTAGTGGAACTTCATATTATAAAACGTGATCCAAAACTCGTTGAAGTATATCCCTCCCTTAGTCATTGCCTGGCCAAGCTAAAATACTTAAATACTTGGCTTCTTGAATCATTTGTCCGAAGTTGGCCCCTTCATCCCCCTGATGGCTCATGTAACCCTTCTCTGAACTCCCTTTGGGCTCTGCTGAGTGTTACAATCTGAACTCCTCCTGGATTTGGTCCCTTTCCTCTTGCTGTGCTGAAGATACTTTGTGGCTGCCTGAATACTAGTAAACAGCCCCATCTGGGCTGTTGATGTGAACCTACCTGCTGAAGTCCTGCCCTCCAGCCATCTGCCTGCTTTGAGACTTGTTTTGCATCCCCTGGCAAACCACTCATCCTGGATCTGAATTTTTGCCAGTTGAATCACTCATTTGGCTGAGCCTTCCAAGGCTGCCTGGGACATATAGCCAAAGGCTGTAAGGCTAATCAATGGTATAATAAAGGGTGTATCCTAATATCTCAGTTAATTTGCAGAGGCAGAATAGGCAGGAGGAGTATGAATGTGGCTGTGAGTCAAGATTTTGCTGGGTTCTCTTCCTGGCTTTGCCACAGATTTGCTTGGGGCCTCAGAGAAGTCCTTCCTCTAGTTTGCTTTAGTCCCTGACTGAAAGGAGGGCTAGGGCTTTGTACAGAATTGTGAGGATTCCCTGCACTCAGATCTGCAGGGTGACTGAGACGCTTTATCCTCATTGGAAAATCCACAGCCTGTATTAGACGCCCGTGTAGCGTGTAGACAATCTCAGGATGGGCCTGTGGATTTGCGGTGGTAAAGAGTGGCAGGGATCTGCAGAGTGTCTGAAACCCTGCCCTTCTGTGGAGTTCTGACACCTCTCTGAGAGCTCTGGGAGTGCATATCCCTGCACTAGCAGTGAATGATCCTGATCCCCCCCATCCTGCATTTTGTAGCCTTCAGCAGTGGAGCAAGGCTTTTCCTTGCCTTCGGGCACCTCCAGGGATGGAGGTGCTCATTTCAATGTTGAAGTCACACACTTTATACCTAAACTTAAAGATTAAACCTACCATCTTCTTTCCAAGCCGGAAGGTACTGATTTTGTTCTCCTCTTCCTCCTCCTGAAAGATGTATCAAGTAATGTTTCCCACCTCCCTGAGAATTTTATGTGTAATGACAAAGCTATGAGCTGTTCTGGATCTGAGAAGGCTCTCGGTCCTTTCTCCTAAAGCTGCTCTGCTTTGTAAAAGAGAATTGAAAGAATTTTTGGGCTGCAGGGAAGGACTTCCTAACTGAAGACAAGAACATTTGAGCAGGAAGACATCCGTTCCAGCCCTAGTGAGTCCAGCTGGGACCTTCTTCTCTAGTAGTGCTTTGGTAGACATGCTGTAGATAGTCTGAAGGTCCTTCATGGAGTAAAGCAGGGAGAGCACCTGATTTCTGACTCTTAACTAGATGGATGCTGACCTCTGTGGCTCTATCACTCAAAGTTTAAGTGATGACATGCTTTAAGGCAAAAAGTGGAAAGAGGATTTGAGGATCTGTCCTTTTCAGAGGGGGCAAACAAGTCCTTCTGTAGTTCTAGTTCCCAGTGCTTTTAAAACAATTTGGGTGGAAAAATGGGCTATTCCTTTTTAGGTTAAGACAACATGTCAGGAACAATTGTTTACAATTAATGTTTGTTGGACTAACAGCTATCAAAAAACTTTAAGTACCTGAAATGTGAAACCAGTTGTGGACTTAATGTTGCAAAGTGGCCCAGTTTGGTGGGGTTGTTTGAGTGAGTGTAGTTGCATTCTAAACTACAGTGCAAATGATGCAGAGATCCCCCAGTGAGAAGCAACCTGCACTCTACCTGGGGAGGTACCAGCTTGGTTACCAGAAGTACCTAAAGCTAGGCCATTTCCAGGCTGGAGCTGACTCACATGGATCCTGCATGCAGGTGTGTCTGCACCTGTGGTGTAGACGTGGCCTGGGGCTTTATATGATCAGGGCCTTTAATCAGAGAGGTATTTTCCTGACCCAGTTCTTACCCTCACACAGTGGTTGGCACCCAGCTCCAAACTCTCATTCTATTATCTGGTCTGGTCTGGATCTGCACGGCAGCCACCCCCCAAGTGCTCTTCCCCACATCCCCTGAAACTGAGAAATATGCAACTGAGGAGCCCAGCACTGGCTGCACTCAGGTGGGTGCTTACTGGGGACCTTATTTGTGTAAAAGTAATCACAGTGACTTAGGCACTGTCCAGCCACTCTAGTTCAGAGAGTTCATGACCTAAGAAGTCATGTATAATTGTAACGCAGTCCCTTATAGTCCTTTTTGTATCTACAACTTGCATTACAGTAAGATCTAGAGAATGTTGGTGTGTGACCAGAACAAAAAGTTCCTGTCTTGAAGACCTTACAGTCTGACTGCATTGTTTTTCTCTACCATCCTGTTTTCCCCTGTGATCTTTAGCTTGTAGAAGAGCTCTCAACAGGGGCTAGCTGCATTTTATATACAGCATGTTGGCAGGGTTTTGCCTTCTTAGGCATGCTGTTGGGAGTGGGATGGACTGGCAGTAGATAGCTCTTGAAGCAACTGGCATCTCTAAGAACTTGGGAGGGTTCTCTGAGGCAGAATTTCCTGTAGCTGTTGCACATTGTGAATGTCCTCCCATCTGCGTGTTTGTCCTGGGCTGAGCTGAATTTGTCCCTCCATGTCCCAAAGCTTCTGTAATCTCTTTGGATTCTTGCATTATGCTAATAAACACCCTCCAGCAAAGGGAACCAGCATCCAAGGAAACACTGACTTTTTACCTGCTTCCATTTTACAGGGATTGCTTCTTTTTTTTTCCAGTGGTCTTCTGGTTGACTGTAGAAATGCTGGACTCCCAGCCTGTTCCTGGGGACTGCTCAGCTGGAAGTTGGCCAGAATCGACAGAAGGAATCTCAAAAATGCAGCTGAACTTTTGTTCCCTAATTAGGCCAACTTCCCAGTGTGAGCCCCAGCACTGCGTGGCCTGGAGCTCCCCGAGGCCTTGCGCTTGCCTCTCTCCCGTGCAGCCCAAGTGGCTGGCCAGCAGGGCAGTTATTTTCAGCTTTCCGAGGTTATCTACTAGCCTTTTGATGACATCTACTGAAAAAGCATTTCTAGTCAGCCATGTTTCCCAGCCTTTCTAGGAGCATCCTCCCCTGCTTGGCTACCTTGATGTGGATTAGGGACAATCCCATCAAAATGATTTTATTAAAAGCTTTTCCTTTTCCACACATTTGTTTCTTGCTTTGAGTGCTCCTGGACCCACCTGAAGGCAACAAAAGAACTGTAGGAGTGGTGGAGATGGATGGGAACATGTCTGACAGTACGTAGCACAAGGTAGTAGCGAACTGTTTGAGAGATGTTCATGCCTGCGAGGGCTGGAGGGGCACTGTAACTGTGGGTTGTGAGAGGATTCTACCCGGTAATCCCTTTCTCAGAGAATCAGATTGTTGTGTGCTGCTTCGCTGTTTTCCAGCAGGGGAGAGCAGTAACTCTTCAGATAGGTTAAGGTGCCAAATGCTGCAATATAACAGCTCTCCTAGCACGTGCACATGTAAGCTGACCATTGTTTTATAGAAGAAGTTCTTGATAGCTGTTTAACAGTATGAGCTCTTACCTGCTGTGACAGATGTGGATGAAATGGAAATTCAGTATTTTCTACTAGGTATTTAAGACATGCAGAAGTCGTTGGAGGGGATTCATTAAAATCAGATGCGCTACCTGAACCATCTGTGGACATGATAAAGAGGGCTAGCAGAGATGGGCTGTTCTTTGCAAAAAGTCAAGGCTTGAATAGATTTGGGAATTGACCCCTTTTTGATATATATGCTCTGAGATTTTAAGTGTTATGTGGTTGCCTGGAAGCAGTGGGGCTACTTGACTTCCAGCTCCTTAATTGGCAGCAGTCAAAACTAATTCATCAGGCCTGTTTGTGGAGATTTACTTTTCCTCAGTCAGGGGAGCCTCAGGCAACGTACTGGAGAAGAAGAAACTAAAGACTGGCCATACTTCTTTCTTCCTTCCAGGAAGAAAGAATATCCAATATATGGTCAATATTGGATAAAAACAAGGCACCTACATACTGTATAAAATCTCACAGTGTTTGTATATTGGGCAGAACATAGATCCTACACATTTTAGGAGATTTATTACATGACAGTAAAATTGTGTCCTCTGTTCCACACTGTAAATGTTATTTGAGTCCCTGCTTCCCTGCACAGAGTGCTTGCTGTTTCAAAGGAGTTGTCATGTTGATGAAGGTAAATTAATCCATATTTCCAGACCCACCTGAGAATCTGAGGGAGCCAACATGTCTGTAATCTGCCTGTGTTGTGGTAGGTCCTGAAAGAAACTTTGCTGGACCCTCAGGATCCAGAGACACACAGGGTATTTACTTCCATGAGGGACACAACATCCAACTAGCACCTTCAGAGCTGCAGACATGATCTGACAAGTAGCCTGGAAATTTCTGCCTTAATGGGGAAGCCAAATTAGAATTCTACATCTGTCTGATAAGAAAAGGCCTGACTACAGATAAAGAAGGAGATAGAGTTTCTACTTTAATGCAGGAGAGATGGAATTCAGGCCAGTCATTTTTCAAAGGGAGAGATAAAATACTGATTATGGTGGTAGTATGAAAGTGTTGGTAAGGAAGGTGGCCTAGGAGTAGTGGAAATGTGCCATCACAAAAAGGGTGAACTGAATTTCTGAGAAAAAATAAAATAAAAATCACAGACCATGGCCGTGTTCCTTGAGAAAATGGATGATCTGCAGAAACTAAGGTAGAGGAAATCTTCTGGAGATAAATTTAACTGAGAAAACTTAAGTGGAAAAGCAAACCACGGCAAGCAAGTCGTTAGTTAATGCTTTGAAAGAAACTGAGCTGCAAGAGCTGAGAGAGAACACTGTTGTCAGGAGCTGGTGGAATCTCAGTGTTTTCAACACCAAATTGTTTGGGTGTATAGCTTAGCTTTGCATTTGAGAACATACGTAAAAATCTTGCCCGAGATGTAACAATGTAGGTACCAACAAGTTCTGATCATCTAAAGCCCCTAGTCTGTTTCACCAAAAAGGTGTATTCAGGAGCACATTTGCTCCACTACAGAGGAACAATGTTCTCTCTGCTCTGCTCCTCTGGGGTTGATGTTCTTCCCACTTTCTGCCTCAAGCTCTTGCTTGCAGCTGCAGCATCCCTACCTGTCATCATATTATGGCAATGCACGACATTGCATTCTCAGTTGTAAATTATGCTGAGGTTTTGGAAATGTGAAAGTATATGAAGGTAAGTTTACTTACTTGACAAAAGTACATGTGGCATGTGACCTTATTATGGCAGTTTCCAGGCAACTAACAAAGAAAAGCTATGTATCCTCAGCTGACAGTTAACATTGCCTTTCCTGTTGCTAGTGCTCCTGTAGGCAGTTCAAAAAGAATTACCTGATTTGATGCAAGAGAAATAAAAGACCTGTAGATATATGTGAGGTGTTTGTCAGGGTCTGACAGGCAGTCAGGGTTTCCTGGTGTGTATGATCAATGGGAGGACATTATAACATTGGCAAGACATTGGAAACAAACCCCTTGATGTCATGGGGGTGCAAAGACTAGGGCAGCCATTCTCATTACCCTCTGATCTGGAGTGCCCCACTTGAGATATCTCTAGTTTTGATGATGAGGGAATTAAATTGCTGGTGCATCAGAATGCCCTGGAGATACTGCATTTTCCCTCAGCCTTATGGCCCAGGTTCTTTGGTGACGTTTGTGTAACTGCGTGCACCTTTACGAGGAGTTGTGAGGCTGTGTGTTGGGAACATGGCCTGCTGGCTGTCAGAGGGATGGTGCGAGGGGAGGAGCGTTGTTTGCATGGGAAGGATCTGTGTGGGAGAGAGTGTGTTTTTGAGGTAGGGGTGTGTGTAATGGGAATAGGGATGTTTATGTGGGCATGCACGCCCATATGTGGTGTGTTTTTCCCCTTTTCCTGGGCTCTGGGTGTGTCCAGATCAACTGAATTCAAAATGCTCCTTTTTTGGCACTGTAGCCTCTTCTCTGGTTTGGCATCTTAAGAATCTGGGGGAATCATTTAAAGATCAGAAAACTCCATTCACTCGGGCCCCTGAAGGCTTCACATTCTGTGACATGGTCATTCCAGTCGACTGAGCTCTGTCCCCTGCGGATGAGCCCATATAAGGAGGCCGTTTCCTGCGTTTCACGCTCCCTGCCTGTCCCTCTGCCCTCCTGTGCTCCCTTTGCTGAAGAAAGCTGGTATTTTGGGACTGCGGCTCCTGCCTCATTCCTGCTCCCTGTTTATTTTTGGAGGATGACTATTTTTGCTCCTATCAGGGAGCTATGCAGGGTCGTGCCCCTTCCCTGCAGCAGGCAGCGGCTGCCCCTGGCAGGGTCTCTTCATTTCCCACACTCACAAACAATGCTTCTGCTTCAAGAAATAAACATGGGAGACCCCTACCATCAGGGGTTAGCTCAACCCCTTCCTCATCTGTGGCAAAAGGTAATTTGGCTTTGGCTCAGGGTCGACCCCACCACATGTGCAACGTCCCTTCTGTCAAGTCAAAAATCCTCAGGAGTCACCCAGCTCATTCCCTGTCTTAGTAAAAGCTGTGGGATCCACCTGTCTCCTCACCATTGCTCTAGCTTAGACTCCTTTGCAGTTACGATTTTTCCGTGTTTTGGGACATCTTTTACCCAATCATCCTTTCTCATGATGGTCGCAACCCAAAGATGGGTTACCAACTTGTAACCCATCTTCCCTTGCTAGACACCATCAACTAGGAGCTATGGAAACTGAAATTCATCCACTGGGTTCGCCTTGCCCCTCTACTTTCACCACTGCCTGTCATGCAAAACTCTGAAGGCCCTGTAGTATGGGGTGCTTCAGGGAAGGGGAACTGAGCCCAAAACTGCAGAAGGCAACAGGCAGCTCCCACAAGGTGGGAATTCATGGTCCCATTCTTTGAAAATTCCCGTCATAAGCCCCAAGCTGAATTCCCATTTTTCTCTTGCCATGTGGCAGTTCCACACAAGACAATGCAAGAAAATAGCAGGGACTGTCTTTAAGCTCCAGATGAAAATTCCCCTTTAGCATTTCAGTGGTGACAGTGTGGGATTCATCTCAACTAAATTCAGAGGTCCTTGGTATGGCTGGCTGTATCTGAACTTGGCATCTAACCTATTCCAGGCAGTGGACAAAAGCTGACACTTTTTAGGAACATCTGTCATCTAAAACAAGGTGTATAAAATGTGCTGACTTCTACCCTAGGAAACATGTAACGTGGTACCTCCCACTGAAATGTGGGCGGCAGTAATGAACGACTTCCCAGTGAACCATGTGTTGCCAGGAGAGTGCATTCTCTGTGGATCTGTCTGCTGCTGTACTGTGTGTCCTGGACAAGTCAAAGGCACATAGACCTGAAACTTGTCAAGGTACTGATTAGAGTGATACATGTTTTGCTTAGAGAGACACTTAAAAACCTGTCCTACAATATTTATCTTCCTTTTATTTTATGAATAAACTGCATTTTAAACACCATCTCTCCATCTATTATTTGGTAGAGTGTTAAATCAGTATGTGTGGACCTGCTGTCTAAATTGGCTTGACTTTGCCTTGACTGGAGCTGGCCGTAACATGTCTCTTCTCTTTATGAAAGGGTCCACCACCTAAACCCCCACGCCGGCAAGGAGGTTGGGCACATGATCCTGTACTGGCATCTACCAAGTGAGTCCTTACCTCTTTCCTTATTAAGAGGGGCTTAGGCATGGATTAAGTGAACATCACTAGTTGGGCTTTGCTGCGGCAGGCATTGGAACAGGTTTTATGGACCTCAGTAGATTACATGTGTCTCCAATATTATTGCAAATCCTTCAGACTGTTTGAAGTATTGCTCTTGCTTGGTTCTGCTGGCTAATGCTCTTTATAAATTGGCCTGGCAGGGCATAGAACTGCGTACGTGTCACTGTCTGCCAGAGGCAGTGTATTCTTCCTTACCTGGTGCTCTAACTGGAGGGAGATATGTAAGAAGCATGTTAAAGGCAGGAGCTGGGAGATGAGGATTTGACTGGTTCCATCCTTTCCAGGAGAGTGACACATGACAGTGCCCCACTGACAAGAATGCAATGAACAGTTCAGGATTTAGTGATCAGCCTTGACAGTAAAGGTGAAATTTGTCAATGTTTGTATGTGTATGAGGTTATGGTATAATGGAGATGGATGGAGATGGTCAGCGAGAAGAGATGGGAGGAAAAAAGTATACAGATTGTAGAGTGTAAGTTGAGAAGCCTGATGCTTATGAAGGACACCTAAAGGAAAGGAAATATCTGGACATGGTAATAGAATGGGTATGAAAACTAAAGGACAGTTCAGGCTATGAGGAGATGGCTTGACTTCACGCTGTTTGTCATTTTTGAAGCTGTAAAGTTATGCTGGTATTATATTCACAGGGCTGAAGGGCTCAGTCATGGAGTGGTGTGAGATTGCTTGTATACATTAAGGCCTATAAGAAGCATATATGTCTCGACATACACTTTGGAGGCACACTGATTTATGAAAAAGTTATGTATTTTCTTTTGTGGAACTCAGAGGATTAGAGGGGACATTCAAAAACCCGTTACACAGTCAGTATGTCTTGGGAGTTGAGAAAGGTGGTCTATATTCTGGGGTAGCCTTTCTAAAAAACAGTACTTTTCTGGGAAAATTATTACTCTGTTTGTGTCTGAAGAATAAATCAGCTGAAAATCTGGAGACTGGAATAAAGCGAAGGAGTAAAGATCTCAGCCTGAACTCCTTCTGTTCCTCTCCAGTTTAACACTGATAATGGTATTATTTTTCACAGGCTGGCTGCAGCTAGAAGTTGCCATTGCCAAGATGCATCCACCTCAGGCTTATAAAAAAATGCCACCAATGATCCTGGACCTTTGTAGGACCAAGCAGAAGCTTTATGGAAATATGATAGCAGAGAACAAGGGTGAATTGCATTGTTTAGGAAAAATAACTTGTGTAATTGTTGGCTAGATGAAGGACTGGATTGGAGGTAATACAGTTATTCAGGGCTGAAGGACAGTGCACAGGTTCCTAATGTAACAGTACTGTGCCATGTGCTACTTTAGGATATTTTCCATTGTTTGACATTAGCCTCATCTGATAGATTTGGAGCAGTAGCTACCAGTGGTGCTTCTCCAGCATCCTAGTTGCATGGTTTACAGATATAGCAAGTTTCTGGAGTAGATGCTCCTGTGAGGCTGGATGCAATTTAGCTGAAGAAGCAGAACAGGAGATGGAGGGCTGCAGACTTTTCTACCTTGCACAGTGGGACATGAGATGAAGATATGCCCCGTGCTCAGTCATGCATACGATATCATGTCATATCCAACAGTATTCTTTTCATTTGTATTGAGCTTTTATTGAATAAATGTTTATAAGGGGAGGTTTGTTCTGACTTTATTTAGTCATATGAGGTACAAAGATTTTGTATAATTGCTTCCCCTGTCTTTTCTTTCCTTCAGCTGTGTATTCTCCCAAGCTGATCTCTCTCCTCTCCCTTAAAAAAGTCTGAGATGCTGGCCTGTAATGCTGTCTTTGTGACATATCCCAGAGTAAAGCCTTCATGTGAAAAGTCTGAGTCATCGGCTGATGTCATACCAATGTTGCTGTAGCTTTGTTGTTTCTGTTTTCTCAGGCTCTATCTCCCCACAGCTTTTCAACCAATTTGACTCAGTTTGGAAGCCCATCAAGTTAACTTGCTCCAATTTCACTAGTGTAGATGTAGTTGGAATAACATGCTTCTATTGATATCTGATGTAGGTATAAGCACTTTTATGCCAGTGTAACTGAGCCTACACTTGGGAATTGTACTGCTTTCAGTAATTTGGTTTTCAGAACTGACAGTGTTAAAATCTGTGGGGTTTTGGGGTTGGTTTTTTTTTTTTTTTTAGTTAGGAAAAATGAGCTGAGTGGCTACAGTTAGATTTTCTGTGTGGTGTAAATATATTGTGGGGCAGATGAAATACTGCAGCCACTTGTGAAATGATCTTGTAGCTGTTTATGTGTTATTCTCTCCCCATTTCAGGTCTAAGCTTTTATTTCTGTTTCTGACAGATTCAGCCAGTTGCTTTTCCTGTAGGGATACTTACACTCTTTTCTGCTGTATTTCTAGTTCAGAGTCTATTTTGTGTTTCCATTTGGCACATGTTTTATTTGCAGAATTTAATTGGCAGCCTGTTTTTCTGTTTTTCTACTTTTGCTGCTCTCTCCTAGTCCCTTACTTGCCCAGCTCTTGTCATACATAGGTAAACTTGCAAATATTCCCACCATCTTGCTGATTCTTTCCATCAGACTACTGCTCAGACTGTTACAATATAGGAAGAGGAGGAGGGCCCTTAAAGTTTTCCAACCTGTAATTAGTTTTGAAATTAATTCGCACAAATGGTGTGCAAGTAAGTAAATTATTTTATCATGAGTTCCTGTAGCATTTAAAAGTATCAGATATTTAAATTCCTAAGAACTATCAAAATGCTGTCTTTTACTGATAAGTTTTCAAAAGTTAAGCATGGAAAGATTACTTTGGACTCCCAGTACCTCTATAGAGCAGCTGTCATTTCTAGGAGTCCCATTTTGTAAATCTGGATAATGGTGAGGACTGCAGGTAAATGCTTGAGCAAACCCTCAGACTTGTCCTCTGCAATCAGCAAATAAATGGTGCAAAGTAGTGACAGAAGAATCTTTTTTCCTTAGTGATTGGGCCCTCTGCACCTGAATTGGCTGTATTTATTTAAATTTGTACTCAGAGAGAAAATCACTTTTTAGGAGAAGAGGCAGTCCCATTGCTGCCCCAGCAATATTCTAGCCTCAGTATTAGAGGAAAGAGGACCATCCAAGAACCTGGGCAGCCACTTGGGGCCCAGTACCCTGCTGAGATTACATAAATAACAGTAATTACAGCTGGTTTTGCTACAGAAGCAGCTCTCTAACCACTGGATGGAGCCCAAGTGCCATTCTGAATGCTGTGCTCATGTCCTTAATGACATCAGTGTTGACACTTGTGACAAGCAAAGCAGAGGTTTATTGTCAGGTTATCTCATGCATCAGAAGGAAGAAACACAAAGTGCCTGCTGATAGGAAAAGGGAACTCAGTTTTGCGTACTGGTAAGGATTTGACAAAGGAGAGGTGCTTCCAGGATCCGTTTAATTCCAGCTGCTGCTGATCTTATCTATCTTACTTTATGTATAGAATTTCTGCCATTTTCCTCCTCATTAGTATCTTTATTTCTTTGCTTCTTGGGACACTTACAGTTTGCTTGGGTCCTTGATCCCTTTAGTCTTGCAATCAGCCTCTTAAAATTCATCTAGTTCTGCAGGCAGCAGCTAGGGTTGTTGTGGAATAAACACAGCTTGTTTCAGGTGGCCTTCAAGCAAACACAAGTACTGCTTTTAGTAGGAAGTCCCCTCCAGTACCTGCAGGTGTACCTCCTTTCTTCTACAGGGATCGTGGCAGTTTAGCAACATGTGCTCCAGCTACAGCTGAAATTTTTCCTTTCTGACTGATAGGTCATGCAGAGTTGGAATCATCAAGGCTTGTTTAGGAAAATGAGCATGCTGAAGTATTTCGGAACAGAAGTGATGGTACAGTGTCCAGAAATTCATTTAACAAGACGGCAAACATTAAGGGCTTTTAGGAAGGAAGGGGATGCAGTCAGGGTGACCTTTAGAGCAGGGTAACCCAGCCTTTGCGTAAATATCATTTAGGACTCTGGAAGGTGGGCGATGGTGAAATTGCACCCTGGAGCTGGAGGAAAGTTATTTAAGAGATTAAGGGGCTTTATGATTCAAGGTCTCCAAAGGTAAGTAAAGTTAAAAACCTCCTGTTTCAAAAATATGGGCTTAAACTATCCTGTGTTATATCTGTATGAAATGACCCCTGAGAGTGTCTGGTTTATAGAACCTCTAGCCATCCCTGTCTTGCAAGTGGGAGTAGTAAAGTGCTCGTCAGTTACTCTATCTGACATGGTAGAGGGGAAGCTTGTGTCATTGTTTCTGCCCTCTACTCCCAGTCCAGCAGCGTTGAGGTAAATCTCAGGCTGAGCTTCCCTCTGACACTCTGATGTGGGTTAAGAGCAGAGCCAGGCTCCTGGCTGTGGAGAAGACAGCATCCTCTGCATCTTGCAGCCATCTGTGGATGTTGTCAACGACGTGAAGAGTATAGACACAAAGGATCAAGGCTGCCAAGTGAGGGGGCACAACTTAGAAGGAGAAGAAAGAAAAGAAAGTCTGATTAAGTTTTGTCTTGAAGTGTCTGTTTTTGGGTTTGTCCCTGCATTGATCTGCAAGGGAATGAGGCAAGTAATGGCCCCTTGGGGACCTTCAGGACTTTCCTCTCAATGTCAGCCGTCATTTTCAATCACCCTCTCCCTCCCAGCCATTAATTTTGGCCCAGGATCATGGGGACTTGTCCATCTATCACTCCTAATTGACACTAAATGATCTGTCAGTTTATTGATGAACGGCAGGAGTGGAATTGTCACAATATATTTTACTTTCTAACAACTCCTCCTGACAATTTTACCTTGTCCATCTCACTCTCCTCACATAAATCTCCATTGGCCTCTCATTCCTTCTCTTGGGCTGATCTGGTGCCAGCCGCCTCCACGCCATCGGCACGCATCAAGGACATCAAGATGGCGGTAAGCTGCAACGTGCAGGCCTAGGGTGGGTTTTTTCCTCTATCTCTCTCTCTCTCCCTCCCTCTCTCTCCCCCCGATCTCTTTTTCTTTCTTCCCTTTTTTTTTTTTTTTAATAGGCTGGATGTTCCAGGAATGCTAAGAGGCTCTTGTCCTCTTGTCCCTCCATGTCATTGCAGGGGTGAGTTCTCCTTGGTGTTTCTGTTTAGACTCAGTAAAGATAAGTGGCAGAAAAAGGAAAGTCCCTAAAAGACAGAAGAGTCACCTGAGAATCCCTCAGTACTATGGCTGTGATGGGGGATTTTTTTCCTTTTAATCCTGCTTAGTGTGACTTGCAAGGGTTTCCTGCAAAGGAAAAATGCTAGACTTGTGCCCATTCCTTTCCTGTGTCTCTGCAGTGCCCAGAGGAGCCTGGAAAAAGAGTTGGGCTTTTTTTTTTTCATTTTTTTTTTCATTTTCTTTTTTTTTTTAAAGCTAGATTTCCATTTATTTTTTCTCTATTAGTGAAATTTTCTTTAACCTCTTTTTCCTGAAAGACACTGGGCAATTGAAGAAATAGTAAGATTGTAGCCTCTTGCTCTCCTAGAAAATGAAGCCTGCATGACAAAAACGGAACAGTAGTATGACATTTTTAGTAACAGTCCATGTAAGCTGCTGAGGTGGTAGAGTGTGCTCAGGGTGTAGTTTCTGATTTTTTTTTTGATTGACAATAAAGCATCTTCCTTCCTTAGTTCTCTGCATCTCCAAGGAATTTACCAGCAATTTTGCTGTCCCAAATATTTCTAGTTTATAAAAGCCAAACCTTCTTGCAGAACACATGCAACTTGCAACCCTTTTGACCCTATCGGTCAAAGCCAAGGCTAAAAACTTGTCTGGCCTTTGTAGGTCACCCCTAAATTGGCTGCGAAGTCTAGCTTAATGCAGTTTACCTGTGTAAGGAGACCTAAGATGACCTGATCTACTTGCTTGGCCCTATTTCCCCCTCCTCATATAACTGTTCTACTATTCTCAAGTTTTCGATCCAAGTTCTTAAAATTCCTTCTTTCAGAAGCTGTTGCTGTCAGATGACAGCACAAGGTGCCATTCAGTAATAAACACCTAGTTCTTTCTAGTGTTTTTCATTTAAATATTTTCAGTGAGGCCAATCACAAGTAAATAATCTTTAGCCCAGTACTCCAGAATCACAAGTTTATTCTTTGTTGTTGGATTTGAAAAAAACAAACAACCTTAGATACTTTTTCTTTGCATTCTAGTTCTGTCTCCTTTGGCAGTCAGTTCTTCCGAGTAACCATGAGGATCAGCAGTGTGCTTTTCCCTTTAAATGGAAACTGAAATGCTCCTGTAACCTCAAGAGCCGTTTGGTGTGAGAGTTGGCCCTGGTGCTTACTGGAGAGTGAAGACGTGATCATTTGGATAGGAGCCCCTGTTCTCAGGGACTGAAGATGTGTAGTGGATACCTCTAGAAACTGCAGTGCTGTTTTCCCACACAGCAGGAATTTGTATTGAGTGTTGTTGTTTTTTCTGTTGCTCAGTGGGAGCTCTGAAGAGCTCTGCCGGTCAGCTCTCTACCAGAGAGCGAGTGGGGGAACCCTGGGAACATCTGTTACGGGGACGATGCAGTGAGTAGGCCGAGGTTCAGTGACCCCTGTGGACTCTCTGTCAGCTTGTTCTTTCGTGCCAGTTCCTAAAGTCCTGCTTGCCAGAGCTTTTCTCTTTTGTTGTTTCTGTTAAGCAAGCCCATGTATTAGGACGTAAGAAGAAACAGTACCACTTCTGCTAGAGATTGATTAGTGCCTCACAAGCCCGTTCGTTTCAGCTGAAGCTGGCTAGCCACAGTGTCTGTCAGACCCCACCCCACAGATCCCAGACCCCACAAAACTCTGTTGTGGAAATACAGATAGCCATGTGTCCCAGAGCTTGGAGGTGAGGGCTGTGAGGTGACATCCTATGACAGAAATAAAGGCTTATAGCAGTCCTTGCTCTGCTGAAATCAATGGCAAAACTTGCTTTGATTTTAGGAGATGTGGAGATTGAACTCCCTGATTTAACCACGGCAAACTTGCCTTTTCCAGGCTGCCACAGTCCAGGGAGAGGGGGTAGAAACTTAACTGATCAGAGCCCCAACGAAGATGTCATGGGATAGCTGGGAAGACACCTCATGGTAGTGCTTTCCAGCATGGGCTGCAGTTCTGCTTTACACACAGCTTTGATGAGTGTTTTTCTCTTCCTGTGCTTCAGCAAACAAGCAGTGACCAAGACCCACGCTTGGAGAGCTGGGAAAATGGATCAGTTAGCACTTGTGCATCATTTTGGATGTGTAACTTATTTGTGCCCTAGGCTATTGAACAAGCTGCAACTTGTAGCTCACCACCCACTCACTGTGGTGATGGGCACTAAAAAGAATACTTGAGCATGAGAGCAGAATGTCCTTTTTTATCTTTCCCCCCCACCTCTCTCAGGCCTAGACCTGAATTACAGTCTGTGGCTTACAGGCAAAAGGCTTCATGTCTCCTTGTGGGCTGAGCCAAGCCTTTGGCGTTGGGGTGGGTATGGTTTTGGATGGAAGCACAGAGGCAGAACGCTGGCCAGTGACTACCTTGCTCTGCACACAACCCATCTTTCTGCTCTCCCTTTGATCTCCCTGCTCTCTCAAAACACAATGTATCTCCAAACATCGGGACGTTCCCTTTTTTTTTTTCCTCGTTTCATTCGTTTAGCAAGAGGGCGGCTTGAAGCAGCTTTCTGGTTCCACATGATTCATAAAGAGAAGTGGTTGAGACATGCCAGGAACTATGCACGCAGGCGGATGAAATTCTTCCCCCTCCCGCCCCGCCGCTGCCAGGGCTCTGTAAAATACCTAAAATCCCCTTCGATCTCGACTCGCAGCCCCACTGCTCTTGCGGTGCACGCCCGTCTTCCCGCGGACAGCCTGCAACCCCTGCAGATTGCGGGTGCGACCCTTTGCGAACCAGCCACACCGAAACCCCAGTGCCCGCCTCCCTCCCGCCTCGGCAGCGGCACGGCACGGCTCGGCCCGGCCCGGGGGCGCGGGGAGCCGGCGCCAGGCCGCCGGGGCCCGCCAGAGGGCGGCCGCGGCCCGGCAATGCTGCGGCGCCGGCGGGCGGGCCCGGGGGAGCGCGGCCGCCTCGGGGCCCGCCCCGCGGCTTTGCGGGCAGCGCCGGCTCGGGGGCTGCGGGCCGTTCGGCGCCGGGGCTGTGCGGGGATCGCCGCGGAGAGCTGCCCACCCGGGCAGGGACAGCCGGGCCGGGCGAGGGTCCTGCCCGCGCTCCTAGCCCTTCTTCCTCGGCTGCCGAGGGGCCCGCTACACCGGGCACGCCTGTCCAGCAGCCTCAGTGAGCCTTTCAAGAAGCCACCGTAATTGCTTCCCGTTTCCTTAGCCCACCCTCAGACCTCCCTGGGCACGCAGAATCTTGCACGCTGTCCGGCTGGCACCTGGCTGTGGCTCGGTGCGGGATGCAAGTGTGTCTGGAGCGCTCATGAGCTGTGGACATTAAAAGATTTCAAGGACATTTCCCCCCATTCATCCCAGTTATGTCCCCTGCTAAAATAGGTTAACGGTGTGTAATTAACCACTGCATATTGTCATGCTGCATAAAGATAGCATCCTGGCTGTTCTCTGAGCTCTGCTACTTTATCTCCATTAGATCTCCGTGGTAGTCCATTAAATGAGAAAGAAACTGTTTAACAGAGATGATGTCTACATTAGAGCTGCCTTTCACCCTTCAGCACAGAAGTTGCAGGCAGCTCCCGGGCAGCTCGGCTGTACTGTTAGGGATGTGGAAGGGGAAAGCCTCGGGTTTCAGGTTTAACCCTCTCTCATTAATGTGGAGGGAGGATTCCTGCTGGCCAGAACTGAGCAAAGACAAGAGCGAGATCAGATCTATATCCTCTGCCTCACAGGTATTTTGTACTAGGAGTTACATAACATAGGTTCTGTCGGGGTCTTCTGCCCAATTTCTTGGCTATTTAACACCCTGAAATAGAGAGGGGGTCAGCTGCTGGCTAAAGCCAGAGGGAATATTCTGGGATTTTGGTTATGTTTGTTTGAGAATACAGATAGCCTTGCAGTGAAAGGGAGTTTAAATGATGCTGTTCAGGTGATGGGGTCGGTCCGTGTTCTTTGGCCCTCCAAATGCAATGGGCTTATCAGAAGAAACGAAAGAAACAGGGGTATTACTGTCTCACAAAACTGGGGGTAGCTGGTGTATAATACAGCAGACAATGCATTTCTGAGCACTGCTCCCGGGATTGTATTGTTTTGTTTGCCCTTATTTGAGTGGGTGTATCTATAGTTAATACACAATTGCTCATTTTGTAGACGTTTCTTACTGCCCTCCCTGGGCTGTGCCTCCTGCTAGAGCAAACCAGCCAGGGCAGTGCACTTCTTGTTGCTGCGAAGGTAAGAAAAGAGTAGGAAATATGCCTGTGCTGGCTTGAGTTTACAGTCTGGTTTCTTCCATGTCTGCTTTCACTCTCTGCTAGAAAGCTGTGCCCATGTGTGAATGAAGAGGATGCTGTGTACCTGGGCCTGATATTCCTGAAAGATGAAATGTTGGTTTCCACATGTTGCAATTGGCATTGATAAGCCAAACCAGTTTAGCTTATCAATGCTTAAAGCAGTGTGATAACTTCATGAGGAATGCCTGCGGGGCTTCCCATAGCACCTGGAGAGCAAAGAGACAAGCAGGTGACAGGTTCTGCAGGAATAGTATCTCCGTGAATAGCTTAGCCCTCAACTAAGCTTATGGAATGGACAGGGTTGGAGGTAGTGCACCTTCTGAGGATCTATTAATGACTATACTTACTACCTTGAAGGTTTTTAACCTTAGGACACAAGGCAAAGCTTCTCTTTTCTCTCAGGGTCACTTTGTTAGGTAGATTTTGGTAATGCAATTGGGCCAAAAAAGCAAAACATTAGTCAGGAACAAACCAAAAATATTTTGTGATTTTTTTTCAGTCTGAAGCAGGGAATGAAAAAGTAATTTGACATCAAACAAAATGAAAGGAAGCTGTAAATCATATATTAAGGAACATATCTACTGCAGGCGACTGGAAGCAGATGTCTCGCCTAAACAGAACAACAGTCATATCTAGCTCCTGCTCTAGAGCCATTGGCATTTAAATGCTCTGTATAAACCACAGTACTGTCAGCATGAGAGACTGGTATGACCCACTGCCACCTTCGGACCCCGTGGCATGGGGACTAGAACATTCTTCTGGGGGGCGCTGAGAGTGGGGCTTTAGCTTGCCCTAGAGAGAGGAGGGAACAGTCTTGTTTCAGAGCAGAGTGTCCTAACACCTGGACTCTGGGATTAAAGGGGTCAGTACTATTCTCCCCTCCTGGTTTATGAATTTATTCCCCAAATTACTATTTTTTTCCAGTATAGTGCAGCTATTTCATAATGAAGTATTTGCTTATTGCCCTCAGTAAGTCCTTTCCTAACATAACAAGGAAATGTTGAGAAAGCTTTACATCTCGGAACATGAGTGAAGTAGTCTCCGCCTCTAGGACTGCCTTCCCTGTGGGCCACCTGTATATCTGTCATGACAGGGAGCTCAGGAAAAAGAAACAAAAATTGCTTACAGGGATAGCAGGAGTGACCCTCTCCTGGGAAGTATAAACATGTGAAGTGTTTCACTCCTGCCTGGGGACAGGAGATGAACAAAGATGTAAGAAGTGTGAGTACTGAAGAACTGAGTGTTATTGGGGTTGGACAATTATCAAGAGTAATAGAATCATGCTAAGAAGAGGTTAGGTTGAACCTCCAGGAAATCATCTTACTGTGCAAGGCTGTGCAAAGCCATCATTTGCGATGGTTCAGCTCAGTGAGGACAAGGCTCTCAAGACAAGGTGTGGGAAGCAGTTCTGTGAAGGCAGAAGGGAGGGATAAAAAAGGATAAATCTTGCATCATTTTTCCATCTCTATCTTCTCAGATTCTAAACTCCAGTGAGAGCTGGTGGTGGGCTCTCTGAAGCCATCCCTTTCTTTCTCCGTAGTATCAGGGGGTTCACAAGATGTGCTTTGCACTGCCACTGGGGAGAAGGATGGAGCTGGACAATTATTCCTCAGTGGAAGAGCTCTTTCCTAAATTCTCCAGCTCCATTGCACTTCTGCCTCTTCTGATGAACAGAAGCGTGCAGGTATAGCTGAAAGCCCAGATGCCCATGTCACCTACACAACTGCAGTTCTGATTATAGCACTGGATATCACTGGGCTCAGATTACCAATTCAGTGTAATCTTTACTTTCTCGCAGACTGCAAGCTCCAAAGAGAGCAGTGGAGACAAGGAACTTTCTTATCCTTGTACCTAGACATGCTCTGTGCCCTGCTCCTTGTTCTTAGAAGAGTATTCACTGGAGAGCTAAATGAGGACCATAACATGCTAGATGAGAAGCCTGTCCTATCTCATGGAAGTGCTTTGAAAGGAGCAGAGCAAGGCAATGAAGCAACTTCTCTTACATCTCAGTGTGTCCTGGGACAGTGCGTGCGGTAGGGAAGAGCCCCATGTATTCTTTGTCATGGCACCCTGACTTCAAGGGAAGGGAGAATATTTATTCCCAACACATAGAGATGAAACTTTACTCTGCAAAATGGCCAAAGCAATCAGTGAGTGATGGAGTATCTGCTAAAAAGAAACCTGGCATTTAATTAACTTTTCAAAGTGCTGGTTCAGCAACTTCCATGTTTTACATTTTGAATATTGAACAAGCGTCCCTAATCGGGACTGAATTGCTTCTGGGCTTGCTGGGGTGGAGAGCAAGTGAGCTGCCATTTGCCAGTGCCTCCCCCCCACGTTATTATTATGAACTCCTGTTAACTCAGCCAGATCAACTCTGATTTACTGCAGCGACAGCATATCTGACCTAAACTTGGCCAGCTCAGGTGGGGCTTCTAACCTACAAGGGTAACTAGATAATCTTTATGCACGACCAGGGGAGGAAGGACCTGTTGATCTCTCAGGGGTAGGTAGACCAAGTATAGCATCTTCTTCACTCCTTAATATGCTGACCTCTCTACTCAAGTAAGGCAAGCTTTGCCTGCAGCTGATGGCAGAAGGGATGAAAAGGTATCTGAGAAGCTAAAAAACCATGGAGTATGGCTCTTGCTGTGTGTGGGCATAGCTGTCTTTTTGGACCCAAATTATTCTGTTCCAATCTAATGCATTCAGGGACTTTTTGATACACTGGTTTAATGGTCACTCAGAACTCTTTAAAAGTGCAACGTATTATATCAAACCTGGTGTAGGAACTGTTTTTGCACAATAACAGTCATATAGGCAAAGGTACAGTTTTAAAATTTTCTCTAGCCTTTTCTAAGCATAAGCCTTTCCTTGTCTTGCAGGTCAGGAAGGAAGCATGCAGAAGAAGTAGAAGAGTAAGTTCCCATTGTTGCTGAGACTTCTTCCACAACTTTTACATTTGATCTCATGGACTCTAAGCACCAGTACACCAAGATCTGGAACTTGGGAAGGGCGCAGAGCCTGGCATGAATTCATGTCATGCATCCTGGGATAGGGCAGGGCTGGTCACTATAGTTCCCTGGATATGGAGTAGGTAGTGTCTCTATCACTCCCACATGACAGAAAGAAGGAAAAGTAGAAAGCATCCTCTTTCCTCCCAGATCAACCCCAGACCCTACTGTCTGCAGCCTCGGGCTTTGTCTCAGGTACAAGGCATCTTGCTTAAGCACTCTAAGCTGAGATTTCTGCTGGTTCCAGCAATGAGGGGCATGGAAGAAGGTCAGTCTGCAGGCTACACATACCTGGGAACTCTCCCCTTGACAGGCCGTGAGGCTCATGGGGAGGAAAGGGACACAACAAGATGCTTTTCTGGGCTTGTAACTTAAATTTGTTCTTCTTCGTCTTTTGCTGCAGCCATCGTCTCAGACAGCAGAGCCTGGATGCATCCAGCCTGGATGGAGGAGGTAAAGTATCTCCTACTTGACTGCAAGAAGTGCCTTATGCATGTCTGGGGGTTCACCAGTAAAGTGAGCAGAGGTGTCTTGTAAGAAATTGCAAGAAAATGAACCATCCTGAGGTTAAACAAATGCAGGAGCTTCTTACATCTCCCCAGGTGCTGAATGAGGTAGAGAGAGCAAAGGAGATGGAGGGGAGGGTCAGGAAGTGAACCTGTAGTCTAACTCTGGGTCTTTATTAACACAGAATGATAAAGCACCTTTGGGAGGAAGGAAAGTGTCGAGGACACACTTTTCTCTGTGATGACCTCCGCATAGAGAATAGTGAACTGGGGCAAAAAGAAAGCTAAAAGAGCAATAAAAGGTTAATAGCAGGGAAATAAATCACTGGTGTCCCCTACTTTAGGTAATAGTATGCTCTACTTAAAGCCTCTCATGTTTTATGGTATTGTTTCCATCAAGACAAGTGCCTGCACCACTCTCCTGGGGTCTCTGTCATGAGGGAATTCTTAATTTAAAAAATCTGCTTGCCCTTACTCAAGATCATAGATCATAACCTAAACTTAGGCACTGGTGGGTAATCCCTTCCCTGTAGAGGCTGCTGTGAAATCTACTGGACTCCTGATTTAGCACTAGTTTTCTTTATAGTGTATATCACCTGCTCTTCTAGGACCAGATGAGCCAAGAGAAATCTCAGAAAAAATTCACAGTATGAATTTCGAGATGAGCACTAGAGAACTGTGGGGAGCTAAGTCTCTAGGAGCTACCTCAGTTTTCAAGAGCTAAGAATTTTATACAGTGGATAAAAAGTTGCATCTGTAAAATATCACCAAGCATCAGAAGAATTGCCAGGAGTCACAAAGGATCAGACATCAGTATGGTTAATGAGATATAATGAAGACTTATTTGGGTCTTCCAGACAGATTAAGCATTACAACATATGACTGCCAGAAGTGGCACCTTTATAGCATTGGCATCTTCAGAACAGGCTTCATTTTCCCCCTGGGAAGTTTCTTGGGCTTCTTAAATTTCAGCGTATGCCACTGAGGCTGATAGTCTGTTCTGAACAGCTCTTTGACTGTTTGCATACATGCTGTCCTTCTTGTTGAACCTTGGTCTTGTATTCAGAGTATAATAACTGTCTTTGCTTAACCAGGCATAAAAATGCTTGCCACATGTTTGCAGCATGTGACTTTTAGTGCTCCAAGACCTTGGGTAATAAATACAGAATAGAATTGCTGCAGAATGTGGTATGAGGACATGGCAAGTCCCAATATAGTTCACTTTATCTGTGCCTAAACTATGAGTAACAGTTGAATTTGGATTGTTTGCAAACCAGAGTTCAGCTTTGGATTAAATCTAAGTGTTCAAGACAGATCTCACTCATCTGATTATAGTTCCTACCCAGGCAGTTTCTGATACAGTCAAATACACTGGGTTGTGGATCTAATTTGCATACAGAAAATCTCTAAATGGATCAGTGCATTGCATGCTTGTGGTTCTATTTCTACAGGGAGATAAGCAAGCTGTTCTGGAAGGGGAGTTTTCCATGTGGGCTCAGCAATTGCAGGGAAGAAAAGTGACATATAAACAAACTCCAGAACCTGAATAAAATTACTTTTTTGAACAAGCAGAGAGATACAAATAACTGCCCAGTGTAGAAGGCAGGGAGTAGCATGCTGTGACTCTGCAGTAGATTGAGCTGTATCAGCCTCCCCTTCACACTTGGGCTTGTGTCTTTAACAGTAACAGTAAAGCTCAGATTCTAAATAGGCAAAAATCAAGACATTGGTGTATGGATCCCCAAGGATGGGTCACGGTTATTTTGTGCTGCATAATGTGTTAGCTTGTACACCTTAATATGAACAGGTGCAGTTGTGTAATGATTGCTGCTGTCAACCAATACATTTGGATTGCCTTCCTTTAACCTATTAGAAAGCTGAGCTGTACCATTCCATTAACGTTGTTTGTCCCCCATCCAACCTTTTAATTAGAAGAATGAAGGACAAAACTATATGCCCTTAGAAAGGTATTCTTCTGTATTTGAAGTGTGCTCAGTTGTCATCTTTTATACAGCACTAACACTGAGGATTTGGAGTCCACTGGAGAAAGCGTTCAGAAAGCTTAGGGCCTGGAGAGAGCCCAGTTTGGCATGTGGAGAATGGAGGGAAGGTTGTACAGCCATATTGAGACTTTTGAGCTTGTTATGCCTTGTCATTTGAGAAATAAAAGTAGAATTCTCTCACCGCTTCTGGCCATTCACCCTGTGCATGAAATAGTATCTGATTCCTCATCTCTATGGGAGTTTGGGAGAGAAGGACTTCTCAGGCTATGTGGAAAGACTGAAGTAATATGGGAGATGGTAAGTGGGTGGACCAGACAGGGACATGCATGGAACTAGCTGCAGTTTCAGCCATTCCTTACAATTGCACCTTCTGGGAAATTCAGAAGGTGCAAGTCATCCATACTGCACAATACAAACTGTTGAAATACTAGCAGTGAAGTACTTTGTCTCAGGTCATGCTCAGAATTCATTTTCCGTAATCTATATTTCTTCTTCACAGAGGCTAGTCCAGGGCAAGACAGCAGCTTTAAAGAGGAGCCAGTTTTGAGTTATAGGAAAGCAAAGACGAGTTTGACTAAAAGCACCATTTACTCCCGTAAAACTCCAGGCTGGAAAGACCGTTTGGAAAAAGTGCAGTGTCTCTCCGGAGATCTCTCTGGAGTGTCTAGTCGATGGATACTGGGGTTTCCTACAGCACCCTGTGTGAGCTCAGCGCCCACGCTCCTGGGCACCCACTGGTACATGCTAGTACACAGGCACAGCAAATGGGTAACGCTGTGGTGCATGTGGATTTGCTGGGGGGATGTGTGCCCAGGTGAACCCTGTAATGGGGGAGGCCAGCTCCTCCACGTGGTGGGAAACCTGCTTTAGCAGGATTTAATGCATCATAACTTGAGGAATAATAAACCTCCACAAGCAACACAAAAGTGTTTAATTCCTAAAGGACAGGCCTAGATGAGTCACTTTTGGCCAGGGGCAATTGAGCTTAATGCTGTGTATGTAGCAATCTGGGCAATCTGAGAGAGGAGTTTAAAGGTAATTGCTCAATTTTCTGTCCATGTCAACAGGGGAAATGGACAGCAGTTCTGTATGGCAGGGAAACTGCATGAGATGGAAGATGTGAGACTATCAGTGGAATTTTAAAAGTGCTATCTGCAGAGCACTGCTTCCTTTTCTGTAGCAGCCAAGGGCTTCTCCCAGGTGCAGACTATTCTTTGTCATGAGGTGGGAGGGAAGATAAAAAAAATGATTTCACATTGAAAGGCTTTCCCCTCCCTTTGCTCCTTTCTCCAGCAGGGCAGTAGAGTCTCTGTTTTGACTTTGCTTGCATATTTCATCTGGCTTTACTCTGCTCGTGTGTCTCTTTCTCGCATGCAGCTACAAAGGGCTGTTTCCTGTTGGAGCAAGAAATGCAGAAATGCTGGCATGCCCCCCCGTGCTCCCCCCCCCCCGCGCCATCAGCAAACTGCTTTGTCCTTTTGGCTAAAAGTTTCTCTGTTGTTCCTTTCTTGTCCACCAGTTCTGCACTGTTGGGTTGCACTCCCCCAGATGCCTGTCTCCTCACTACATTGCCCTTGGATTTTACTCCTCAGCACTCTTCAGGGGCTCGTTTGCTAAGGTTGTCATCTCTCTCCCAGCTATCCTTCCCCCATAGACTATTGTCCCATCTTTAGAAGTCCCTTCCCCCCTTCTCTCTGTTACCCGTGGGATGCACAGCTGCTAGAACAGGGCTTTTCTTGGAGGATTGGGATGTGATGTGTGATTCTCTGTCTGCAGGAACAAGGGCTTGTTAATTTAAAGCAGATAGTGTATGTGAATGAGACAGCTGATTGAAATGAAAGCCTGACTGTGCTACACAGACAACCCAAACCTGACCTGCAAGTGAGGAAAGCTGCCAGGAGACAGTCACTAGATCACTAGTCCTTAAGGCAAAACCCCTTCCTGCCTGCTGGGAGGCCTCCTCAGGGAAGCAGAGCTGACGATTAGACCTCTCTATACAATGTCAAACCTCTAGAAGGACTTCTTACCCTTCTGGTGTGTTCCCTTGTATTTGAACAGGGTGGGAGTCTAGGCTCTGTGCACAACAGAGGAGGGAGTGAGCATATGCCATGGTCCTCACATCCTTGTGGGAAGTGATGTCTGTCTGTCAGGTGGGAGACAGCCCTCACAGGATATCCAGCACCTGGCATTTACAGCCATGAAATATCAAACACCTCTTGTACTGAATGCAAATACACACCAATGGTGAAATTGCTTCAAATGAAGCTGAGAATAGAGCACAGTGTGGGTTATTGTTGGCTCTATCATTCCTGATAAAGTTTTCCAGTTGCTTCCCTGGTGAGCTGCTGTTTTTACAGAACACACCAAGTGCTGGTGGATTGCAGGGGTCATGACCAGCAAGGACAGCACCATTTGCTGAGCACGAGGATTAGAGAGGGGAGAATTTCCTGGAACAGTCAGGGATGTGGCCAGTGGGTACTTCATAGGCTCAGGAGGCAGTGGTGGAGTGATTTGGGGAGAGCTAAATGGATGAAAAGTTCTGAGCATCAGTGAAACAGAGACAGAGCGAAAAACATGGTGTTGTGGAAGTGGTATGAATGGGCTGAAGAGAGGGACCTGGGGCGCAGAGTGACAGTGACTGTTGAGTTTCTGGGATCCTGCACTGCGACTTTGTGCATGGATCTGTCAGCACACCACAGTCCTCCCCTTGGCTGCTCCCCTAACATGCTACCCCAAGTCTCTGTGCAAGTTCACTGAAGGGCAGACTTGGCGCAACCTGATGGTTTCCATCCATTGTTGGTCCAGGCCAGTTTGTGATCTAGAGCCTCTGGTGTTCAAGGAAAGCTCCTTTGTGACAGCCACAGTGGGCGGGGACAGAGAATATGTCCCAATGGATATGTCTGAAGTCCTATTTGAAGAAGCAGACCACTGGCCAAGGGGCAGTGGATAGCTTAATTGCAAGGGAGCACACACAGCTTGTTGAGGGCTGAGAATGATGGTCTGGGTAAGCATCTTCCATCACTGAATTCTGCGATATGGTAGATACACAGTCATGTTGGGTCTGTGATTGCTGAGTCCATAAGTGTAGTTGATGGACTAGGTTTACCTAAAATACCCTTTAAGAAAAAGCTCTTGAAAGATTATTACAGAATTGAGACACCATCATTTAAAACTGCCTGAGGGAAACTCCTTTGAAAATTGCAACAGTGGAGGGACAGAGAGAGAACCGCGTAGCCCTTGATTGTAGTGTTGTTCCCTCAGGACCCGTTCCCCCTCCCCCTCAGTTTCTCATCTGATATGAGAGAGAGCAGCAGTAAGATTCCTCATCTGTCTTATGAAAATCCTATTCTGAGTGGCTCTGATCAAACCTGGCTGGCTGTCAGCAGCAGTGGCCTTGTGTGGAGGGAGGGAGGCTTCTGAGGAGTTGCTGGATGTGGAAGTGTCATGGGTGCTGCCGATCAAAGACGCATTTTTAAATAAATATATATAAGAAAAAATAAAAAACCTAAGGATTCAGCATAAAAGAAATGTAGTTTGTCTTGTTTTTCCAGCATAACATGAACAGGATGAAATAGAATCAGACACACCTGCTCCCAAACATACTTCCACAGGAGCATCCTGAGAATCTGCTTTCCCTGCCACAGTAATGCTCTAATGCAAAATCACTCATCTCCAGCATTGTTGAGGAGGTTTTTGTGTTTCTGAGTTCACCAGACCCTCCCTGGGCACCTCATGCCTTCTCATCTGTTGCCCTGCCACCTTCTGAGTATGCTTCAGCAGAGGAATACTGCAAAGGAACAGCTTTTGAAAAGAGGAAAACAGATGTTACCGAAAAGGAAGACAGGCATAGTGCTCTGCCAGGGGGCTGTTGGTAAGGCTAGGAGGTGTGTTTCCACTCTAAATGCTGATAACCTCAGGGATATGGTGGACTCCAGGTCCCAAGCCTGGCTTCCAGTCTCTCCTATCTTCTGCTGCTGGTGAACAAACCTATGCATGAAGAGATTTGTCATCTTTAAAGCCATCAGAGTCTGTTCTTGCACCATACATGTTGTGTATTACTGCCTGTTGAAGCCCTGCATTGAGCCCAGTGACTCATCTGACAGGGCTGTTCTGTGGCCTGTCTCTCTTCACACTTCCAGGGATTGAAACTGGCTTTGTGTCAGTAGCAGCCTTGGGAAACAGCAAATACAGCTGATGCCTGTCCCCAGCAAGCTCTCAGGTGATAAAGAAGCTGCGACACACCAAGCAGCCTGTGAAAGCACAACACTGTCTAAGCAAGTAGAGTGTCTCATGGACCACTTGACCTCCCAGCCTGTCATGTGTCTAGCTGACAGTATCATCAGAGCTTGGTGGCTGAAGAAAAAATTATTTTGTGAAAAATTATTTGATGCAAGGCAAAGTCATAATCTTTTAAGGCGAGGCTGGAGGATCAGTACTGAATCTGCTCCATGACCTCCCCTAGATCCTGTGGGTCCTCTGGCACTCATTCACTGAGTGACTTTTCCCATCCGCTTGGCCAAGTTGTGCTGTTATCGTCTTTTCTCAAAAGGGTGCCTTGGGATATGGGACACTCAGGTTATATTCTGCTTGTCTCAGCTTTTAAGGCAGTGACCTAGTAGCTGTGGCACCGCCTGCTCTGCTCTGCACTGTTCTCATCTCCCTGCTGGCTGATCAGGCAGGTAAGCTGCTAGTAGGGCAATTTCAGTCCGGGAAAGGCATCCCTATGAAATTAATGTCCAAGCATCCAAAGAAGTGTTCTTTATCCTCTCCATTTGCCTGCTGCTCTCCTGAGAAAGCTTCCAAGAGGCTTCAAGCTTGTTTGTGTGTTCAGCAGAAGCTGTCTGTGTCCCTTGTTCCTTATGTTTTTTTGAAGATTTTTTTTTGCCTGTTGCTTTCTACTTTTTTCTTTTCTTTTTTTAATTCTCTGTTTTTCCACTTAGAGAGAAAAATTATTTATTGCATTGAGATGCGCTAATTAAAGCCATTTTCTGGTATTTGGTTTCTGAAGTGTTTGATGTCTCTCTGACAAGACCATGAAATGCACGGAATGTCCACAGGGACAGAATTTGCTGAACACGGTGCTTTGTAAATGAGGGGACACAGTGTCGCAGCAGCTCATGAATATGAAACGCCCATGATGCTACCTCAGTGGACTTGGGAACACAGATGAATCCTGTCATGTGCTAAATGAGACCAATTTCTTTCACTTAACTTCATCTTCAATCAGACCTTCTTCCATTTGCCTGTTTAAAATTCCCCAAACGTGATGCAGAAGGTAACAGCATTCAGTAAAACAAAGTTTTGCAGCAGCAGAAATATTGTAATTATTTCAGTTTTACATTTGACGAGCAAGCAACTTAAACTAAAGTTAGTTTCATTCCTGTGCCTGCTTAGTGGCAGGAGACTGCCAGCTCCAAAAGCCACTACCCTTTTTGTGTTCTCTGGATGTGGTAGTGTGTGGACTGGGAGGGCAGCCCGCTCCCCACTGCAGAAGCGTCCACTCTGAGCTGGGCTTTGAAATGCTCACCGAGTTGCGGGAGGTGAATCAGAC
The DNA here is from genome assembly GCA_009806455.1 of Tetrax tetrax. Lineage (NCBI taxonomy): Eukaryota > Metazoa > Chordata > Aves > Otidiformes > Otididae > Tetrax > Tetrax tetrax. The sequence goes on from WHYT01017618.1 coordinate 42,372, forward strand.
TACATGAGATGGAGTCATTTTTTGGGTGTCAGGGTGTTGACTCAGGAGACTCTTAAAGCAGCTCAGGAAGAAAGTGGCAGGCACACTGCTGACTAACTGTAGGCCGGACCTGGGACATGGTTTCTAGATCCAGTTCTGCCGCTGATTATTTATTGCCGCAGATTCTGTCTGTCCCCACTTGTATCTAACAGAGAACTTGGTTCTTTAGGGCTAGGGTCAGGTCTTACTTTCAGCTTGCAGGATTTTAAGGGACCCAGCCTGCAGATGTTGCTACTAAACCAAATATTGGTGCAACTCACCAATTTGCAGGAGCAACTGGGTGTTAAGGTGGTGCAGGTTCTTCCATGTCCTGCTTGTTGCTTTCTATGGTTGTCTTCCTCAGCTGTCTGTGAGGTATTTGCTCAGAGGTAAAAAAGGTGATGGTTATTGCATTTACTCTAATATGAACACATAAAGCCCTCCTTTGTTTATGACTTAAAAAGCTGCTGTTCCTTATTGTTTGGCTGTCTGTATGTAGCATGCATTACTCTGTCTTTCCCCTCCAACTTTTCTTCCTACTGTCCACACACTTCTGCCTCATCCTGTTGGTGTCTTGCCATAACTTAGCCATTAAGCTCTTTTTTTGTAAGACCTAACTCAGTCCAGCTGTTGTAATAAAAATACTATTCTTCCTTATATGCTGGGGCTTATATGTTCTGATACAATCAGTTTGCTGCAGTATATTATAACTCTCCTGATAGCCAACATTTGGTACCAGTGTCTCCAACCATACCATAACTTCTGCCTGGATGCACTCATTTTGGTTTCATTCTTTGTTCAATCTTGTTCACTTGTTCTGGGAGATAGGAGGGAGTTTGCACTGGTCATCTAGCATTTGTCGGTCACTCAGTTTTTCACATCTCAATCATGAGCAATTTCTAAAGCAAATATCTTGTTTCTTTATGGGCTGAGAAATCCACAGGGAAAGGCTTTGTGTTAGTCTGCTCCCAGTCATTTTGAGCCGTAAAGAGAAGCCTCATCCATTCATCATTAAGGTCACTGCATGCACTGAGTTTTTATGTTCCCTGCCCTATCTTCCATGGCATACACTAATTTCTTCTGTTTGTAAAACACTACCTGATGTGTGTGTCTACCTATTCTCCCTTCAGCTAAAATGAAAGCAGAATATTCACTCTCAGGGGGAGAATGAGTGTCATTTTTAGGAGCACTCTCTCTGGGAATGTAATCTACCATATGAAATGGAGAGTCGGAGTTTTATCTGGGGGGAACTGGTTGAGGGAGGTGGCATAGGTAATTGTACCTTGCGGCACAGTATTCAGAGGCCAGCTGGGATACCAAGGTTGGTAAGATGGTTTGTACTCAATTTGTTCCCCTTTTCAATATTTTTTACCAGTAACTCAACTTTTATTTTAATGTTTCTTACCATTAGTATCATATCAGTTTGTTCTGATTTCAGAGTCTGCAGGAAAGTGGGAGAGGAACAGCTGAAGCCGTAACATTTTCCTGTTGATTCTGAGATTTGCCTACAGTTTTGATTAAAATCAGTTGGTATTAAAGATTCTGGAAGCTGCTCTCTCCTCCAAAATGCATTTCCAGGTTTTGAAGCTACTTCTTCTCTGCTGCAAAACAGTTTCTTTTTGTAATGCACAGGGCATTTGTTCACTTTGTTGCAGTGACCTGGTATCTGTGAAGATGTTTCCGCTTGCACACAGGCAGCTCCCTAGCACATAGGTACATTGTGCAGTCATTTCTAACGTTTACCTACCTGGGTACTGAATTCAGGCATGAGAGCCGGGACAGTAAAGTATATGTCAAGATTCTGCACCAAAACCACAGGCTTACAGTGATCTGACACCTGAACAGGAGGCAGAAAGGTGGGTCACAGAACAAAGTACACAGAGAGTAGGTTTGTAATGTAACCTTGTTGTTGGAGAAAGCTGTGTGAGTGCTGCAGCGCGAGGCTGGGAGGATGTGGTCCTGTGCACATTTCTGCATGTGCTGATGTTTTAGGTAAGTAACCTCACAGCAGCTAATGGGGGTAACAAAAGTAAAGCGTATATCTACACTCTTGCAGTCCAGGTGCTTCTTCCCCCCCCATGACTTGGCTGTGTTACCGGAGCTTAGTGGGAAAAAAGATAAAAGTCCTAAGAAGAGCAACAAGAACAATTAGGGAGTTGCACACTGAGTGAGGGGAAAGGTTGGGACCTTGGTGATAAAGTGAAAACTGAGATGCTTTGCAAACTGTACAGAGAGTGAAGGGAGAGGGAATCTATAGGGGTGGCACCATAGGAACTGGCAGAGGGAAGATGAAATTATGACTAACAAGTAAAATAAAAACCCAAATATTTCAGGGCTGATTTGCCACTGATAACAGTTAGCCTGGGGAGCTGATTTTTCTTATAATTTGCAACATTTTTGTTCTGTTTCCTGTCAGTCTCTGACAGTTGTAAAGGTCATTGCTTCTGCCTAGAAATGGACAAAATCATCGGCAGTTTGCAGTAAGAACAAGCATATGCTGGCCTTTGTTGGAGAGGCTGGCAGGAGCCCCCAAAGCGTTTCCAGCTCTTCTGTCTGAAATATTTTCAAAGTGCCTATAAAATAGTGGAGCCTTGAATTCCTTTTGGAAATAATTTCTATGTGATTAACTGGACTGTGCTAATACAGAGTAGAGGTAGCACTCTGCAAGGGGTTTAAGAGTGTCTCCATGGAATTCAATGGCAGTGAGGTAAAATTAGCTCTGGCAAATCCAAGACTCTTCTGTAAAATGGAAGAGGCATCAATGATCTGGGCCTTAAGTTTACAGTTCTCTCTAGTGCAAAAAGAGATCAACAAAAGCAGAAGGGAACCAGGGGGAGGAAATAGCTGCCAAAATGAGCACGAAGTGAAGAAATTCAGTTTGCTGCAAATACCTTTCACATTTCTGCTGTCAAAAGAGGATAGGGACCTTCTACTGCTGCAGGGAATGCTGCTCCATGGGCAAGGGCAGCTCTGTTCCCAAGTAGTTCTTAATTTAGTTGTGTTTGCCGAGCAACATTCACACTCTTCTGCTAAAAGGATAAATTAGCTCAGGAGATTAGACTGTTTCTCATCCCCATGCTCATTTGCCTGGACCTAACCAGGCAACCTCTGCACAGCACTTCATTCTTCCCCCTGGACCAGTCTCACCAGTCTGTTCCTCCTTGTTATTTCTTACTTATATAAAGGGACTTTCTCCCACATTTCCACTGAGCAGCTTTTACTAGCTGCCTCCACAGGTCAGTCTGTCTGTCCATGGAGATGCTTTTGTCCTATAATTGCATTTTGTTCCAAGTTTTACCAAGAGCTGGGAGCCCCTGCAGGGAAGAGCCAGTGGGATAGCAGTTCCTGTGTATTATCCCTGCAAGCAGAGGGGGGACAGATCTGCCCCAAATACCCAGCGATGCACTGGTGATGCATTTCTTGCGTATGCCTCCTCTGTCTAAGGGACAGTCTGGGGGCCTGTTGCTGCAGTTTCCCTTTAAATGTCTTTGGGAAGTTTTCAGTAGTCGGAGAGCTGCTCTGCAGGCACCTGCTCCTTGGGCGGCTGGGGAGCTGAAAGGCACAGCTCTGCTGAGGCCAGCCAAGCTGTCACTGCCTTTCGCTGTGGCCAGGCTCTCGCGGCAGCCCCCATCCCGCTCAGCCTTCCGCCAGGCAGCCAATTAATGAGAAATCCCACTGTGTGGCCAGATCCGAACGGCCACCGCGCCAAGTTCCAGGCTGACCCATGCCCCGCTGCAGCTGGGAGAGGGCTGCCTCGGCCGGCGAGCCAGGCGGATGCGCAGTGGACGTTCAGCGGGAGAGGGCAGCTGTGAAGCCTGTGAAACTCTGACAGGCAGCCGGACAAGGGGCTTTTCAGGAAGACCCTGCCTGGAGCCCTGAGCACCACAGGTGGGAACATCTCTCCAGCTCCTGAATATTCATCTCAGCCTGGGCTGCAAAACGGGGCAAAGCCGGGCCCAGCCGCCTGCTGCCGTCCGGCAGTAGCGTAGCTGTGCTGCCGACAGCCAGCAGCAGCCTGCTCGCTCCAGCGTCTGCACGCTGTGTGAGTGAAACCTCTTCCCAGAGCCAAACCATCAGCTTCTCCACAGTCTGAGGGCTCACGGTTTCTGGAGAGCCTTTGTGGTCTTGAATATTTAAAAGAGCTCTGTGCTGGTGTACTCTGTCTTTGCTTTGCACCTCCCATTACCTCTTCCTCTCTCAATTTTTGCTCTTTCAGTCTCCAACTGTTTACAGGTCTTTGTCAAATCAAAAAGCAGGCTTGCTTCTTTAACAGGACTCAGTGTGCACTCAGTTCTTCGTCCTCTATTCTTTTGTCTCTAGCATGCTTTTTAGGTGGAGTAGCGTAGTCCTTGTGCTGGGAATACCCAGTGACCCAGACATCAGCCATTCCGGGGTCACACCGGAAATCACAAAACGGTGTATGACATTACAACTAGGTGCATCTTCCCTAGTCTTTGCTGCTAGACCACCAGCACTCCCTTCCTCGGCTATCAGGAAGCCACTGGCCTCTGCACAGGCTGAGACCCAGCCAGCAACTCCTTCAGCCTGTAGTTTTGCATGGCGTGACTCAGTTTCTGCCCCACGTTTCATTTCTAACAGAGTCTAGGTGACTGAGCTGAGCAGATGATAACTGGGCAGTGGGATTTAGTGCAACCTGTTTCTTTCAGCTTCAATGTTCTGTTCAAATGCATGGTCCACGGAGATGGAGTCCTACCCAGCCCAAATCTGCTCATCTTGCGAGATTTCTTTTGACTCTAAGCTCCAAAACTTTAATGCCTTGTTTTAATATTACACAATATATTTTTAATCATTGCTAAATAACTGTCTTGTGTTTTCCTCTGATAAGAAACAGGCTGGTTCATATATGTGAAGCAAGGGAACCTTTGTCTCTAGTGAGAGGAGAGCATAACACTCCCTGCTTACTGCTGCTGCTTTCTCTTGTTGCAGACATTCCTGTGATCCCTGACTTGGAGGAGATCCAGGAGGAAGATCTAGCCATGCAAGTGGCAGCTCCTCCCAGGTAAGAGCACTGCTAGGTGTTCTTGAGGCTCTCATCAGTAATGTGAAATGGCTGGTGAAATTTAACGCCATCTTATCCTGTGCTCTCTGGATGTCAGTGGCAGTGCCATTCAGTAGGATTCAATGCTGTGTATTGTGGCAGTGGGGCTCCAAGCTGAATGGTGCAAACTTCTTGTTTTCTTTTACGCACACATATTACCTCTCTATATACAAAAACTACATTAGTATCCTGGTCCTGGCTAGGATAGAGTTAATCTTCACCTGAGCTGGGAGAGGAACTGGATCTGGTGGCACCTGTGGCTGGGGGACACGGCCTGGGATAGGTTACTCATTAGCCAACAGCTGGGACAGTTTACCCAAACTAGCCAAAGGGCTGTTCCACACCCTGGGACATCATCCTCAGTGTATCAGTGAGGAGGGTGCTAAGCAGAGGTTCCTGCTACTTGTGAGGGAGCTGGGCATCAGGATCCACTGTGAGCTGTTGTACTGTAAATTATTCTGTTATTGATTTGTTGTTTGTTTTTAATTTCTGATTTATTTTCTTCTGTTGTTCTCTTAAACATTTTTTTTTTAAATCTCAACCCATGAGTTTTGCCTTCTTTTTTTTACCAATTCTCCCCATCCCACTGCAGGGTGAGGGGAATAAGTGAGAGACTGGGTAGCTTGGTCCCGAGCAGGGCTAAACTATGACAAATGGCATATTTGATGTTGCAAAATCAAATTCTCAAAAGTTAGGAACTGCTTGATTTAAGGTTGGATGAATAACCTCAAATGCCTCCAATAGACATGTATTATCACCCACACTTTGATTATGCATGGTTGTAGGCTGCTTTGCCCTCCACGGGATGTCCTTCTTACTCAAGTGCTTGGTTAATTTACCAAGTACAATCCTGTTGTTTGAAAGTGTTATCAGAATAGTCTTGGGGTTAGCTCAAGGGAGACTAGCAAACTTTCAAAAAACAAAAGTTTTGAGGGTTGTATCTTAAATATATCAGTAAAGTCTTCTCTCCCCTGTTGGGCCTATTGCCAAGATCACAGACTGGGATTTCCATTGACTCTTATTTGGAGGGATGGGATATCTTACTCCTGACCACAGATGCCTCTCACAAGTATGGAGTAGATATTGTAATTAAATAGCTGTTACAAAAACAAATTACACTTAATAGTAGAAAGTTTAAAGTGACTTTGGTTCTCAACGGAGTTCTATGCTTTCTTTCTCTTTATATAATCCCATCTTTTCCTCTTTATCCATAGTCACTCTGCAAGAGAATAGACAAGTAATTATCATGGACAAACACGAACAGAAATTAAATTACTATAGGTCTTTTCCAAAGTATTGCATCACTTGCAAAGGGAAGCATGGCACAACAGTGTATTACCCCCTACCCCGTGTTTCTCTTTGGAGGCAAAGAGAGATTTTAAGAAATTGTGTTTTATAGCTGTGACTCAGCTCAGACATGGAAATCACAAGGTCCCTACTATTCTATAGCTTGTGTGGGTGGGGCTCTCAGAGCCTGGTGGGGCTCTTCCAATATTCACTACATTCCTGTTTCTAGCCTTTGCAGCTAGTTTGTGAATCTTCTCTCTGGTGTGCTGGCTTCTCTGAGGGAGTCTGTGGTCACTCCACATCTTATTTTCATGCATGTGCACAACCTAACATGCAGATTTGTCAATGACTGTTCATTTGCTAAATGAGATTTGCTTCTGTCTAAGAGTGCCCATCTCGAGAGTCCATATGGGTGATGTGGACACCTGAGATCAGCATCACCAGATTCTGTTTAAGCCACCCTTCTCCTCAGATGTGCTTCCACAGTTACCCATGTTTGTTCTCTGACCCTTTCTGATTGCAGTGTGCAGGTGAACCGAGTGCTGACCTATCATGACCTGGACAAAGATCTTATGAAGTATGCTGCCTTTCAGTCTCTGGTAAGTGGATGTTGCTATGGGATGACTGATGTGACTCCCTCTCTTTCCAGGCTCCTATCATCCTCCATAGTGATACTCAGCTGCATAAAATACGCAGCGCTATCATCCAAACAACTTCCAGTCTGCTTTCAAGTCTATTCCTCTTTGCAGTGTGGCTTTCATGCTTGTTTGTGTCTGTAAATAGTGTGGATATGGTATCTGGTGCTCAGATGAGGCTCCTGCTGTTGTCCTAGACAAAGTATATGTCCCTTATGAGGCAAATGTTGTGCATGTCTCTAGCTAGACCTACGTGCTGAAATGATGATGTCCACTTTCTCACTGTCTGTAAGACCATTACTGTTTGTGTTCTTAGGATGGAGAGGTTGACCTGAAGCTTCTCACCAAAGTTTTGGCTCCAGAACATGAACTACAAGAGGTGAGTCTTTGTTTTGTGGGAATACCAAAAAGGCAAAAGCTTCTTATGTGTCTCAGACTATACTTGGAAAGTAAGCCTTTGTCAGTGGGGCAGAGGAGAGAGATGAGGAGTAGCCTATGAAAAGGAGCTTGTCCAAAAGGATGGAGGTCTTATTTCCCCAGCAAATGATTTTCAAGATATGCAGGGTTTTCTCTGTATGAGGTTATGGCAGCACTATGGTTGGCCCCCTTCTGTATGAAAGAGCTATCAAGGAAGATGTGAAGGGCCTGGCACTATCACAGATCCCTGCAGAAACAGTGCTTGGTAGCCATCATGAGCTACAGGTAGTTCTGCAGGGCAGTACAGAGGGACAAAGGCAGAAAGCATATAGGGTTTGGGCAGAGACATGTTAAAACAAGACAGAACAACCTCAGTACAACTGGGAGTGGGGCAAGAGCTCAGGACTTGCAACAAAGGATTTCTGCAGCTCAAAATTGCAGATGCTTCAGCAGAAGTCCAGAAGGGTGGAAAATTTTGATGGTTCCTCTTTACGCCCTGCCTAGGAGTATCTAAGATTAACAAGTGTCAAAAAAATCTGTCCTTTACAGAATTTTGGAACATGAATAATTCTGTCAAAATCTTTAAATTATAGCAGGTATTTATGTTTAATTCTGGCTAGGGTTCCTGTTCTAGCCAACCAAATCTAGGACTTCCTTGACAGGAGCAGTTGCCATTTAGTTTCTGTCTTTGCTGTTCATCGTTCAGAGACATTTGGGTGTCACCAGTAACATTTCAGCATGTTTGTCTTTTTCATCTTGGTAGGATGATGTCGGCTGGGATTGGGATCATCTCTTCACAGAGGTGTCCTCAGAACTAGTGACTGAGTGGGACCTGGGACAGTCTGAGAGAGAGGACCACCTCAGTCTGCCTTAGAGCACTGGCACACCAGACATCTCATATGTGCATCCCCTGTAAATAATTTAGCACTTTAATTTTCTATTCACTTGTTTGTATTTGAGAATTTATTTCAGACATGAAAATAAATAGGACCTTGCTTCATAGGAAAATGGGCTTGGGGGAAGTTTTGGGTATGTTGTAATAAAAATCTTTGTTCTCAAAAGAGATTAAGAATTCTGAACACAAGAAAATATTTACTTATGAACAGTCACTTCCACCTCACTAGCACCTTTACAGATAACTGCAAGAGTCCATCTCTCCTCTACTGAAATGCAGCCTCTCTGGGGTGGACCATCCTACAATGGAGTGTGGTTTTCACTGATGGCTTTCAGAGACGCTTAGACTGATAGGATTTGTTTGCCTAGGACCTCAAGATTACAACCTGCCTCACAACAGATGCCACAAGTTTTCAGGATACACATTTTACATTTCATCCAGCAGCTTCCAGCCATCCTCTGCTAGTTTAACCTCTCTCCTGGAACATTACCTCTGTATTGACTCAGAGGAAGCAGTATCACCTATTAAGCTGCCAACACTGCTTCTTACAGCATCTCTTTTTCCCTTGAGGTGTCCCAGCTAACTTCTGACCAGGCCTAACCCCCCTTAGCTTTTGCAATCAGATGAGATCACAGCCTGAACAGAGATAGCTTCAGGCAATAAGTAGTTTGCAAAGAAAACACTGTTTATTCCATGCATGTGAAAGAATGGAGCCTGCTGCTCTGAAACAAGGTAACTCCCTGGTGGGTGTCTCCTTGGAACCAAGTAACCCACTCTTACTGTCATCTAAAGAAAAATCCATTTAGCTGTTAATGCCCTGTCCTTACCGAATCGTGGTCATTGTTTGCAGGAAACAGAGCCCTGTCCTGCTGGAGCATCTTGCTGTATACTACTGGGGGGCAGTGCAGGTGCTGGGAGGAAGGCTTGCCATGCTGCTTTTCTTGGCTTGTTTGGTCGGTCTAACAGGGCACTGCGTTCCCACTATTGTACTGACAGCAGGACAGGTCAAATAACTCACTGAATTCAGTACTCTGTAAATTTTCAGGTCAAAGTTGACAAGCCAAACAATCTACCAACAAGAGAGAAGCAATTGGGTCCCACTCTGGGGCCACCAAAATAAGGGGAGGCTCTTTTGTCTCAAGGAGATGCTAAGTTTTTTGCAACCTAGAAATCTCCCCTATAACCAGAAAACTAGGTGAGACAGAAGCTTGGAAGGCCAGTGTATGGAGGATAATCCCGAAGTCTTTCTCTGAGCAGGGAAACTTGTTTCGGTATGAACAGAAACTTCCCAGCTGAGCTAGCATCTGTTTTTCTGTGACACCTATGGTTCTTGGCCAAACAGAATTTAGAATTCTCTCTGCATTCCAGGAAAAAAAAAATAAATTCAGCAAAGTGAATCAGTAAATCAGTAATTAGTAAATCAGACAAACCCAACAAGCCAGTCTGAGAGGAAGAGAATGGTAAAGGGAGAAGGGGGTGGGAATAGAGTTGCTCAGTTCATCCCTCAAAGATCACAGAGAAAGCAGAAGCACTCTCCTCTCAATTGCAGACTGTAGGAACATCTAGTGTGGTTTCTCTCCCTTCTACTTGATCTGAGGTTCTAATCCACACTGCTCCTAAAAGCCACTTGCCTGGTATCACCTTATTTGGTGGTATCTGTTCCAGTGAGACTCTAGCCACTTTGAAGCATGAAGTGAACATAACTTTCTGTGCCCTGGGAATGAGAGGACAAACTTTGGTGGTTGCAGGAGCAGCCTAAAACAGACTACCAGTACCACCACTGAAACTTGGATCTCTGCACCGTGTCCTTACCAGCAGAATAACTGTCCTCCTACTACTATGCTGCGCTTGCCTCTGGTTTGTTGACAAAGAGGGCAGGAAAGCAACATAAGCAGGGAGAGAAAGTGAGGCTGAGAGGTGAGCCCACCTTTCTACTGTCAGTCAGTGCTGCAAAGCACAGGAGGCCTTGCACTTTGGGTCATCTCATAAAACCACACAGTCACCCGCAAATCAGCCAGTTTTCAATGACCGCAAAAGCTGACCACCCAGGCCTGAGGCACAAGAGTGGGTGAATGATGAATCCAGTGTTTCTGATTGCCCAGCCTCTGAGGTATGTCGTGTGATATGTGGCTCATTATGTGTTACATTTTCTTTAGGGGCTTGGGGAGGTGGCATTCCTGGCGGATAACTAAGCAGTAGTTAGGATTGTAGCTACTGAGCGCTCTGTGCAGGAGTCATGCCAAGCCTATTGCTCCTCTGGCAGCTGTGCACTGCACCATCAATCCTGGCTGTCTCCAGAAAGGTTCGCAGAGCCATCTTCTGCCTCCAAGAGCTGCTCTGATCACCCTGGGTGGGCAGAGCACTCCTGTCTGGCTGCTCTCCCGGCAGAGAGGAATGAGAAGTGGAGCTGGGCTGTGCAGTGGTGCTCAGCCCCTCAGAGGCCACAGGGGCACTTCAGGAGTCACAAGGAAGATGAAAGCACCCCTTGAAACAAGGGCAAGGGGGACAGCGGACCCCAGAGATCCTCCTGGAGATGGGGAGAGGTAGGAATGTGCAAGGGCTTGGGGAGGACCATTTGAGGCAGGGTGTGGGGAGAAGGGGGCCAGGAGCAAGAGTGGGGTTTGTGGGATAGGTGGGGTAGGGGCAGGAGGAGCAAGGAGGTTGAATTATTTGGGAACAGAGTATGCCTAAAATTTGGAGGGGAGTGAGGTGCTGGAGGAGAGAACAGAGCACAAGAAAAGCATAGCAGGAGTTGAATTAAGCCTTTGCTGGTGAGCTGTGGTCATGTTATACTGCGGGAGCTGACACAAAGTTGCATAAAATCTCCCAGAAGAGCGTGCTTGGGGATGGGTGCTGTTGGCTACCCCTCCTCTGACTTGGGACTCTGGGCAGGGATGCTCTGGGATGGGAGGCAAGCGTGTGTGGGCCTGACCTATGCCCACTCTGGGACCTTGGGAACCCAGCAAATACCCGGGCAGAGTTTGAGAGTAAAGCTTGAAAAAAAATCACAACCTCATCTACTTTAAGTTGGGAAGAGGTGGCTTTGATCAGTTAGTCTGACCTGCTACAATACAGACCATGGCAGAGTCCAGTGAGATGTGGTTGAGCTTTGCCTGTCTGTTAGAAAGGCAGACAGTGTATTTGAAAGTCTTCCCTGATTATTTTTTTCTAATAGATGCTTGCCCTTATGGTTCAAAATCTGCTTTATTTCTATACTCAGTTTTTGAGTTTCATCTTCTCTTCCCTGAGCCTGCTTATGCTTCTGTCTTCCCAGTTAAGCCATGCTGTCAGATATTTTCTCCTTGCTTTGGTATTTATGCACACTGTGATCAAGTTGTTCCTTTAATTTCCTTCAATAAACTTAATAGACTGAGACTTGTTTCCATGTCTTTTCAATTCCTTCCCCAGCTGGAGGAGGGAAGGTGAGTGTCTGGCTCCTGGCCTTCCTCCAGCAAGCTGTTCCCCCCACCTTCCTTCCACAGTCGTGTTTTGGCTGCAGTGCTGAGGAGGTGACTGAGACCTGTTGCTTCTCCTCTCTCAAGTCCTGGTGCTGTCAGAGAAGAACCCACTCATCTTACTCTCCTTGCTAAAAAGAAATGATGAGGGGCTTTTGCGTGCCCATGCCAGATCTTGGCTCATGGTGAGGCACCAGTGTGTACTGGCTGTGACAAAGCTGCCTCAGGAACCTGCATTTCTGAAAAGTCCCATGGAAAGAGCGTGCAAAGGAAGAAATGACAGGTGTAAATCTTTTCTTGTAGCCTGCAAAGGTGTAGCTCTGGTTGATCCTCAGGAAAGGTGAGAAGTGAGAGCAGTTTTCAGAACAGTGCACCCAGCTCCGAGGCACTCAGGTCAGGCCTCCGGGCTGTGCCTACCCAAGGAACAGAGCGGTAATCCCGTGTGGGTCTCCACAGACCTGTATCACAGAGAGGTAAAGCGAGGTGCAGTGGTGTGCCCGGGGCCATACAACACATCTGTGACAGAATCAGGGTTAGAAACAAGGAACCTCAAGTTCCTGATGCAAACATGGCTTTCATATACCTGGTGAGTATTTCCTATCTTCAGTCAAAAAATGGCAGTTTAATGTAGAGAGTCTTGTGTCCTGCTTACTCTTTGTTCTGCTCTGTTCGTACAGTGCAGAGGGAGAGCTGTGAACCCATCGAAGTGTGTGTTGTCAACAGCGTGTTTAGCTCAGTGACCTGATCTGCGGTGCCTGCCCAGGGACTTGCTGGGATTCTGGATAGGTGTAAATATCTACCTGCAGATAGCCTCTCGCAGGCTCGGAGCTCGACAGACTACCTGGGCAAATGGCAACCCTCATCACAGACGAAGTAAAAAAAGGCACACAGGAAAAATTAATTCTAGGTCCTATCAATTTTAGGAATCTCTAGTTTTGCTTATAATAATACATACAATATTTCTAGAATTTCTTGGTGGAGATGCCTTACTAGAGTGCAGTTTGTCAGTGGGGCAGGATATTGGGGCTGAGACAGCATATGCAGCACTGGAAAAAAATGTAGAAAATAAAAGCTGAAAAAAAGCCAGGCCCAGCAACTTTCCATTAAAGAGCCTCTTAAAGGAGCTCTGGCTGGCTGTTTTATTAAGTGTGACAAAGTGATGGGAGGTAGTGGGGAGCTCCTATGTTAAAAAGCTGGAAAGGCACCACCACTCCTCTTGCCAGATAGTCTCAGGGAAAGTGGAATTAATTCATGGCATATGCTCCTAGCATCTGCTGCGGTGACCCGGAGTGGCTGGAGCGCAGCACTAGGCAAAGCGAGCCAGAGCCCGTATTCCCCGCTCCTCTCGGGCCGTGCTCGCTACCTGCCCGTGGCTGAGCGCGGGGGTAGCACGGCTGCTCCGGCTGAGCGCACACCCAGCCGCTCGCCCGCCTGCCTGCTGGCATGGGTGGGATGTCACAGCCAGAGCCTTTCTCCCTCTGAAGAAGGAGAAATGCTATAGACTTGGGAGAAGGGGATGTTTGAACAGAAAGAGAGACCCATTCAAATGGAAGCGAATCCAGTCTGTCCCAAACAGCCTTACCCCTCCCACAGCATGCCCTGACCAAAGTCTCCCTTCTCCAGCCATGGACATGTTCTGTGGCTTGCTGTGAGGCTCTGTCTCCACATTCTCGCTTTTCTTTGTTTTCCACTGCATCTCTACAGATGATTTGATCCACTCCTCAAGAGAGAGGACAGAAGTTGAATTTGCTGCTAGGTGGGATTTCGTTCTCTGTTTAGTGGCTCCTGGGAAATAACTTCCCACACATTATTTCCCCTCCATTGACCTGCACCATGGCTGGGAGCTGTATCCTTCTAGTACAGGTGGGTGCACTGTGTTGTTTCAAGGCTGCAGCGGTCTTTGCCTGTGCTTCATGCGCTGTGTGAGAGCTTTCCCTTGGGAAAGGGCATCCAGAGCCAACCCTCCACAGGCTGCTCTTTTTTCAGCTACATCCTTCCACCTTTTTGGACAACCACCTGGGACAGGGGACACTTTCCTGGTCCAGAGAGCTGACGGAGCCAGAGGAGAGCAGAGCAGTGGGTGATCCCTGCACAGGGCAGAGATGCCTCGTGCTGCTTCTGTGCTCTCCCAGCAACTGCCCCCACACTTCAGCAGCTTCTCCTGCTTGCGCTCCCTTTCAAAATGTCTCATCCCAGTCCCAGGCTGTGCTGGCACTGTGCAGTGCTGAGTGAGGGCCGAGGCAGGGTCCCATCTGTGGGGCACCACGAGGAATCCGTGATCAGCTTGCCTTGGTCCTCCCAGGACCATGCTTTATCTGGGAGGACAACCTGTGGCCACAGCCTGGGAAGCATCCTGATTGATTCAGTCAGGAATGCTGTATGCCATGGATGTCCAGAGCTCCTGAGCCCATTAATCTCTCTGCCACGGTCCCTGGGGAGATGAAACCTTTCCTCCTGGTGCCCTGCGACCCGGGTCTGCCTCAGCAGGCTGCTCTGCACAGACCTTGCTGGGGCCAGAGCAGCCCCAGGCCGCGGGCTCTCTTATCAGGCTCCATCTCCTGTCACTTTCAGGACCACTTCATTATCCTTTTATTAGCCCTCTTCTCCTGCTTATCATTATTAATAATCACGTCGGATTGGCTGGAGTGCTGACAGCTGCCCCTTGTTTATTCTTTCTGTCTATTTTAATCCTGCCTCCTTATCTGGAATAAACCTGATCCTCCTTCTTTTAATTAAAGAAATTTGGTCAGCCAGCCCCTCCTCCATGCAGAGATAGGCCTGATCACACCAGTGATATGCAGAGAGCAGGAAAAGGGGCAGGTTACAGGGTGACACTGTTTTCCACAGCACAAAGACATGGGATGCAGGAGTAGAAGCTGGAAGAGATTCAGGTGCACGTGCGTGCAGAAGCACAGCACTGGGGTGCTGTGAGGTCCTCGTCTTGGGGTCTCTGTGTCTGACCGAGCATATTGGTGCAGGGCTGTGCAACTATGTCCGTACTGCACCAGCTCAAGGCAGGCAGGGGAGCTCTGCTCACCTTGCTCTGCTTAACGTGGGTGGCAACAGCAATGCCAGGATCACAGCCTGTGTGGGCAGCACTGCCAGGGCTGCTGGGATCACTGCAGTTCCTACAGGGGCTAAAGGACTTTGCTTCTCAGTGCTTTGGGGAGAATGGTTAGGGTTGGAAAGGACCTTCAAAGGTCATCTAGTCCAATCCCCCTGCAAGGAACAGGGACATCCCTGACCAGATCAGGTTGCTCAGAGCATCATCCAGCCTGGCCTTAAACATTTCCAGGGATGGGGCATCCACCACCTCTCTGGGCAACCTGTTCCACTGCTCTACCACCCCCATAGTAAAAGGTTTTTTTCCTAATATCTAATCTAAATCTTCCTCCCTCTATTTTGAAACCATTACCTCTCATCCTGTCACAACAGGCCCTGTGGAAGAGTCTCCCCCCATCTTTCCTGTAGGCCCCCTTGAGGTACTGGAAGGCCGCTATCAGGTCTCCCCAGAGCCTTCTCTTCTCCAGGCTGAACAGCCCCAACTCTCTCAGCCTGTCCTCACAGTAGAGGTGCTCCAGCCCTCTGATCATCTTCGTGGCCCTCCTCTGGACCCTCTCCAACTGGTCCATGTCCTTCTTATGCTGGGGGCTCCAGAACTGGACAGCGCTGGGCTTCACACTGATGCTCCTGCTTTGTGCTCCCACCGGCATTGCTTCCTGGAGCCACAGCTCTCGTTCCAGTCTCTTAAAAATGCCTTGCTGGGCAGTTTGCTTGAGCTGAAATATTTGTGTTGTCTGAAGGGACAAGGCACTGGAGGAAGGGCTGTGCAAATAGGCTGCGGGAAAATTGTTGTGCTAATTCACACTTTTATGAACCCATAAACTCAAATCTGCATTCATTGCAATCTGTAAAGTGACTGGAATGTGGGCTGAAGTGCTTAGAAAGTGTTAATCAGGGGTCCGTAACAAAGCAAAACGCTCTGAAGTGCAGCAGCAGGAGCTTGGCCGTAAGCAGCAGGAGTATTCAACCTTAACGCTAAAAATGCATATTCGTTACTTCCTAAACGGTTCATTTCAGATGCACAAGTTGCAGTGTTGACTGAATGCGTATGTACCCTCTGCTACAGAATATGGCAAGTGGCTCAGATTTGTAGGGCTGTTTCACCCCTGAGAGGCTGCGGGCCCAGGAAGGGTGTGGGGCAGAACTTCCTGATGCTCAAGTGAGAGTGTAGCTCTGAAATCCTGTCAAGCAGAGCATGGTGACTTCCGTCCCTGTGCTTCTGTCGCTTTTGAGGATTTCAGCTGACTGGGATGAACGTTAACCTGCAGTTCAGATGTTGGTGAGGGAGCTGCCACAATACAAACTCTTGTGCATGGCTTAACAGATCCTTTAAAAACATGTGATTCTGTAGCAGTCCCAGGCAGGAATTGTGCATGGTGACATTCACGCTGTTGCTTCCCTGTGAAATGTCCTGCTGCTCACAGAAAACCTTTTCCCCCACTTTTCTTCACCCAGTGCTGGAAAATAAACTACAGAGTCTGTCTGGTTTGTATCCAGTTATTGACAGCAGACAGCGAATGATCATTACTTAATGTTGAATAAAATGTTTGAAAGATGAGAAAATGCAGAGTTCACTTGCCTAAACTGGTGCATTAATAACTGGTCAGAGCTTTTATTATCTGACCCTGGTCCTTCAGCAAAAATCATCCCCCCCATCACATCCAAATAAGGAAAATTCTCAGGATGGTTTTTGGCCCTGAAATGATGAGGGACACCTTTTTTTTTGGTGTTGTGAGACGTTTTGAATCAGCCAAAAAAGATGGACTTGCAGTCCATGTGATAGGCTGAAGTCTTGCTTTGATCATTAGAACTACCCGCAAAGCCAGGAAAGTGCCTTGGGAAATTGCCAAAGAATTTAGTCCAAGTCAAGCAACCTTCTAAGTGCTTCGAGCTCCAAAGCCAAACTGAAGTTAAGCTTGTGGCTGCCTGTGGCCTGCAGGGTTATGTGTACAGATGGCTGTATGGCTTGGTGGGTCAACTCACTAAGTAAATGGGTGATAACAGTTCAGGCCATTGTAGTTACGCTAGCTCAAAGCTAGTCTAGATAGCAAACTCCATCTAACCCAGAGGGATGAGAAGCAGTCTGGATTTGCCCAGTTGAATGCTGTGGCCCCTCTTTTTCAGGGATCTGAGCGAGCTCATTTAAAGCCATCTCTGGTACTGCCATTCTATACTGCTCTATGCCCTATGGAGATACTCTTACTTCCATGGCTTTCGTGGTGCCAAAGACGCTGTCTGTCCCCCTGTGAAGGGGACTGGAGGCTCTTAATTTCATACACAGGGACCAGAGCCATGGGCTGATAATGGAAGTTCTCCAGGGTCCCACAGTGAGACTGTGACACAGCTAGGAACTGAATCCATCCCTTCTGAGCACACATCCACTGCCTCGGCCACATTACTTCGCTAACTGAAATGATGTACAAGGCCAGTGTATTGGTTTTCTTTTTATTTTCAACTAAAAGCTGGTTTCAGGCTATAGACCTCCTTCCAGATTTTCAAACACACAGAGTAAAACTTCATAGACTCTCTACAAAACACCTTCCCCAGGAACAGCACAGCACACTGCCTACCTGGTAGTACCCCTGCTGAGATAGGAAACCATAATCATCTCCTGCAAAAACAGCTTCCTACCATAAGCCTTCTCCCCTCATCCCAGAAATACCCAGGGAAAGGGATGAGTTGTCAGTGTGCCAAACGATTTTCCAATGCGAACTCTTGAAGCCTGAAGCTGATAGGGCTCTTCAGCCTGCTGCTGTCTCTCTCTAGAGCCCCCAAAATAAAATTATTCTGCTGAGCTGAGCAGAAGAAGACCACAGAGTAGGGATGTGAAATCTCCATGCTGAGGGATCCACAGGCCATTCAGAAAGATTTTGGTAAGTCACACAGTACCATATTGCTTTAAGATTAACCAAGCAAATGTCTGTTGGTTTGATTTTTTTTTTAAGCCACATGATGGTCAAGAGCCTGTAACAAAATTGTGTGCTCTGTCTGTCCCAGGGGCTGTAGGCTCTTGTCATGGGCAACAGGAACACACTTAGTTCTTAATTGAGTGGGACTGGTTGTGGTGCAAGTCTGTGACGGCTTCTTGTGACAAAAGACAGGCACAGAGGGAGCTTTGTAAGAGGCCCATGGCTTGCATGACATGCAACTGAGCATGGCCAGTTTGGAGAATAATGTTCGGTAAGGGCAACATCACATTAGGCAAACAGACCTGGAATATGTGTGCGGGTCTAAAGTGTCCATCCTTAACTACTCAGACCCTTTTTTTTTTGCTTACATAAAGTGGCTGTGTATCTGGATCATACTGGATACACGCCTTTCCTTGGCTGGAGGTATCTCTGTGCCGTACAGAGCATACCTATATCTCACCAGCTGAGTGGGTTCTGTCCTGTTGGGCCCAGGGATTTGTTTGTCTCTCTGAGCGATGTGCACATGCACCAGTGAAGGCTGAGGTTGGAAGTATTTATGGCAATTAAGATGTTTTGCCTGGAAGCTGTTTTGGGGCTTTTTTGAAGTAAGGATTTTCAGACTTCAAGGTGTTAACAGCCCCTCTAAATGGTTTTGTTTTTTAATTGCAGCAAATGACTGTGGAGCCATTAAACATTCGCCTCTCTGCAGTTGTTTCTAAGCCCTTTCAGTCCTTCTTCTATTTATTCTGTTTAATTCAGTCAGGTAGCTTCGGGGCAGTGAAGATCAATACTTTACTTTGATAGAAAAGAGTCAGGTTTGAAACATAGAGATAAAACTGACACATTTTGTATAAATTTAATTAAAAATGCACCTTTAGTGGCTTGTTGCAAGCACAAAGCCAGCCCTCCATCTAGCTATCTCTCTGTCTCACTCTCTGTCTCTCTCTTCCCTTTCTTGTTCCTAACAGGAAGATCTCTGAATCCGCCTCACCAACAAAGCACCTCGTTTTATGATTTTTGTCTTGAAAGTTTAGCACTGAGGGAGCAGGATGGAAGAGATGTGAAATTCTAAACAGACCTTCTGCTCTCTCCCCAGTCCCAGTCCTTTTGGTGGTGGTGGCTGGGGGGACGGGGAAGGAGCTGGCTCCTCGGTGGGGGAAGAAGGGGGATGTGGCAAAATGATTTTTTTTTTTTTTTTTTAAACCCAGCAGATTGGACACCCTGGGGCACTTTCCATTT